>OW203761.1:16486937-16679149 GCA_934045905.1 Leuctra nigra
TGATGACGTAGAGGGCCCGCACTGTCATAGCCGTGGCTTCGTTGGCTTGATTCACCTCGTCCAACATGTCCAACTTGACGGCCAACTCGCGACTCTCGTCGGAGATGATCGGATAGGGGAAGTCGCCCGGGATGTCGAGGCAGTAGGACTTGATGTCGGCGACCCAGTCGGCGTGCGACTTGAGCTTGTCGCACGAGTGAGCGATCACTTTGACTCCTCTCTTCTTGAACTCATGATCGTGCACGGCAATGCGGCCGAGCTCCGTCGTGCACACGGGGGTGAAGTCGGCGGGGTGGGAGAACAGCACACACCACCTTCAAAGACAAGATGATTCGGCTCAAACACATGTATAACAGTCATGAAAATATATGTATACCTTGTTGACACCTAATTAGACGTCAATTGTTACATGCAAATTGGAGTATGATTCCGGGCATATCCAACGGGAGCAAGACCCCCTTGGACTTATCAGTCCCTCACCATCGGAAGTTTGAACGAGGGGGGGGGGGGGGGGGGGGGTGTTGAACACATTCATTTTCCAAATGTGTAAATATTATAAGTGAGACTTCAAAGTTGTTCAATTTACACGTTGTCCCTTATTCTCTCGAATACTCTCGAAATATATGTAAACTCTCAGAAAATAACAGATAAGCTGGGTTTTACCTGGTTTTACATAAAGCGCGTTTCGCGTTTTGCGTTTTTACGTTTTGTCTTTTTTATAACACCTAGAAGAGGCCGTCGAAAACAGAATGTTGAAATAAGTACATTTATTATTCTTGTTAGTAACAATTTGGGTGTTATTAGATATGGAATAATATGAACTACAGTTAAGCAATTAATAACATTATACCTAAGTAGTCTTATTTTATAGTTTACGTAGTCGCACGTGATTAGCTGCTAGGTCGTGACAATTTTCGCTCGCGCGGTACTGAAAAAACCTCCCTACAATCGAGATGGGGCGGCTTAAAAATAAAACGCGTGCGGCGAAATTATCGGTGGTTTTGAATGGTCAATTTAGAAAAAAAAACGCAAAACGCGCTTTATGTGAAACCGGCTTTACACTCTTATTATTGCGATTGTCCACCATCAAACGAGTCCGAAGAGGAAATGTCAGTTAATTTGACGTCATAAACGGTTAGAAAACTTTAGAAGGGCTGTGTGCCCCGAACCCGCATACAGCTGAGTACAAATTATCTATTATCAGAAATGGAGTGTGGAAGAGTTTGTCTGTCATCTAGTTGCATTAATGTTGGCAACAATTTGTATCTTAGCTAAGAGTTTGTCCAATGCTCATTTTCATTTTTGTTTTGTTTTTTGGTCTGGGGCTTAACGTCGTACTGTTCTGCAGCGAGGATAATGGCGACGGATGAATGATTATGATGATGATTGGGAGATGATGGTGAAGAGTAGGTAAGGATGGAAGATGGGAAGGAGGTGGTCGTGGCCTATTAGTAGGGTACCTTCCCAGCATTTGCCTGTAGATTGAGGGAATACCACGAAACCCAGTCGGAAGGACGGCCGCGGGAATCGAACCCGGGACTCCGGAATACAAGTTCAGAGCGTTACCACTCAGCCAACCTGTTCCGTTTTGCTCATTTTCAGATTGTATGAATGAGCACAATGTTTACAATCTTTTTTTATATTTCTTGTGCATAAGTACCATAAGTTGTAATTTTCCCCCACTGCTAAAAACGTCTAAAACATCACTTATCAGTGATGTTTTAGACGTCAGTGGGGGAAAATTACAACTTATGGTACTAAGTTGTAATTTTCCCCCACTGACGTCTAAAACATCACTGATAAGTGATGTTTTAGAGTTGTAATTTTCCCCCACTGACGTCTAAAACATCACTGATAAGTGATGTTTTAGACGTTTTTAGCAGTGGGGGAAAATTACAACTTAGTGATCCCTCCATATTTTAGACAGTGACCGTGGTTTATCAAATTCCTACCTAGCTATTAAAAGTTCGTAAGTCTTTATACCGACAGTGTATGAACAATGAATATTATGTGGTATACATTACGACATGGCAGTATTCCCTGATTAAAATTCTACTTAGGTAGGTAACTGTTTTGTCTATAAGATTAAGAAGATTTTGAATAAGATATAGGTATTAAGTAGATTTTATTAGATTATGGCCGAATAATGTTATCTAATTATTTCCAGACTGTGTTCTAATTATATGTAAACAACTTTGTACTCCTACTTAAATCTACTATTAGTAAATTTGACTTAAATAGATTTAAGTACGAGCATGCATAAGTTGTTTAGATATGATTAGATTTCCGTATAATACCTATCTTATTCAAAATCTTCTTAAATCTACTATAGATAAAGGTACAGTTGGGTACTAAGTAGAATTTTAAGCAGTGGTACGACATGAGCTCAAGTCAAAATAAAAAAAATAGTAGGTAGCTAAGTGTCTCCAGATTATCAGAATACCTTTGAGAATACTTCTAAGTGATTAGGTGCATCAAAAGTGGGGTTGAGCTCAATGTTTGATCAATTATTTGACCAGTGTAAGTGTATATGTCAAGGCGACAATCTCCTACACTATCATCAATCAATCAATCATTATTATTCATTCAGTCATAAAGTGTGCCAATCAAGTGCGACCATCTCACTCGAGCAATATTATCAGGCACTCCGCAAGATTCAACCATGAACCAGGCCACACCACATTCACAATATGTCAAGAGCTAGATTTGTCTTGATCCAATAAAATACTAATGTACAATATTGTTCTTCATTTATTTTAATAATAATAGTTTTCAGTTTCATTTCCATGCAGGGTAGTTTTGTTTTACCTGTTTTACCGTGCTGTTGAAGAGACAAGTTATAAAGAATAATGAGTACCTATAGGTAGAATAGGTAGGTAGGTAAGGTAGGTAGTAAGACAATTTTGTAAGATTTTGTAATTTTGTAAGGTAATCATTGAAAATGAAAATAGTTATCCATATTTAAAAAAAAATAATCTATAACGCATGAGCTTTTATATTTTATTTTGCATTTCGTTGGATTTCAAATCCAGACAAATTGTGATTGTGAAATCTGGACAGAATTGTTTGATAATATTTTTCCAAAAAGTGGTAAAATCTTTTCAAATAGCAACCAATTTATGTACTATTACTTTGTCGATTCAGCATATAATTTTCAACGAAGCGACAAACTAGGTACACTCCCCCAAATAATAAACGGTACTCAAAAGAAAATGAATTGACTGATTAAGGTTTGATGGCATCAATCATCATCCCATGAAGTCAGTGCTATAACGCATTATCTAACTCTTTTAGGTGAGCTCTGATTTCATTGATAATAACAAGGATTGATTGTCAAGGAACCGGCCCAGCAGCCAATACGTTTTGTACCAAGTACCGTTTATGGGGAGTGTACGTATACATGGATGGATATTTCAAGCTATTGTTTAAATCCTCTGCTTTTTTATTTCTCAATAGGTCTATTTTATTTGCATCCCGCCAGAGGTTTTGCATAGGTACAGCAATTGGTGTAAACTAGGAAAACGCTCTGTGTAGCGCGTTGATGAGCGAGCACGGATATGCGGAACACATCGAACCGAAATTCTGTCTATTGAAAATGTCATTAAAAGCCAATAATTCTTTAATTTCGTTTCATACATACACTTCATTCAAACATACGTTTCATTCAAACATACATTCAGGCATTTATTTAATTGATAATCCTCTTAAATAGACAGTGGTCAGCATGGCCAGCGAAATTTGACACGTACCTTATGGAAAATGCAATGTTGGAATCAATCAAAATCCATTGTCATTGATTGAATAGACTATCCATTAAATATGAACACTAGGGATAACATTTGAACAAGAAAGCAGACGTAAAAGAGTAGACAAATACTAAAATATACAATTTAAAAACCGGCTGTCACGTTTGACTTTTGTTTTTTGGGAACTGTCATGGCGAAATTTAGGCGGTTAAGAAGGCCGTGAGCTTTCTCGCGCATACTCCTTATACCTGGAACCACTCATATGATATAAGTGTGTTTACACAATATCAGATCAATCTGTTGATTATTAGTGTCATAATTATGCGTTTGAAAGTTTCTGTTCTAACTACCTTGGAACATTGGAACTGAGGCGTCAATGTTGCCGTGATCCATAGCAACAAGCAAAATGTCCATAAAATGTCAATAACTTTTGGATTTAAACACAGATTTGTCTGAAAATTGTCAAAAACACAGATAATGCTAGTCCCAATGACCATGCAAAGTTTTAAGTTGATCGGTCAAACGGTTCTAGTTTAAATTTCAAAAATCACAGTAAAAATGGTTTTAAATTTTAACCAATGGAAGGATTTGGCTGAAACTTTGTATGATTGGGTAAAATGTTAGTGGTAATGACTTGTCAAAATTTCAAATTGATAAAACAAACCAATTGAAAGATTTTTTTTTAAATTTGAACCAATCACGGGATCCCGTTCAAAAACGATCCCAGGGACCGCATAGAGTACGATTAGTATGGGTACAAAATTTCAGATTGATTGCTTGAGCGGTTTGACCTGGGGTGTGACCACAAAAAAAAAAAAAAAGAGAGAAAGTGCCATAAGAGTACCGTGGTGACGCTCGCTACGCTCGATCAATTACAAATAATTCTAAGCACCTTGGCCATAACCATTAACCCTGGATCCACTGCCGAAAATACTTACAAAATCTTGTAATCCATTTTGGAAATTCAACATTTTCCCGGGGCGAGAGCCAACGTCCCTAAAAAATGTCTGTGTGAAAATGTCTGATATCATAACTTATTCATTGTCCTTGGAAGTCATCACTATTAAACGCGGGCGGACGAGCAACTGGAGTGAATGTTGAATGATTGTTCGTGAACGGCTCGGGTGAGGGACCCGCCAAGAATTCACGTCTATAATCTCCTTCCTCATTGCCCATAGTTTCTTACACACACGTCTCACCTGCGGTTAGGAGGCGAATTGGAGGGGGAGGATTGTGGCGGCGTCCATGATTGAGAATTGTACCAATTGTGGCCCGAAGCCATACAAAATAAGGAAAGAAAAACAATTATTAACTTTCAATTAAGAACTTCACTATTTTATAAGGCATTTAAAAAGTTCATATTTTACGTGATTTTTACTGAGAGCTCCCAACGTCATCAATTTCTTTGACTTCATATTTGAAGAGATAGGTAAGTTTTTTTTTACAGTTTTGGTGCAATATATGGGCCAAGCTAGAACTGTGTAGTTCTAGTAAAACTATACTAGATAGATCTAAAATAAAACAAATTTTAGGAAGTGCTTGCGGGCCGATATCACGTCTCCATAATGTGTACAGGGAAGCATTTAATCGACCTATCTAAGAAAATGAAGGTTTAAAATAAACTAATCAGAGAAAGTTATCGATGTAGCGTTACAAAAACATTGGATTGAACGCGTGATTAAAACATCAATTGTGGTGTGCATTGGAAATTTATAGTTTCCATACATCACCTACCTAACTCCAACAAACACCATTGCTCTAAGGAAACAATTTTATCGGCGCAAATAAACTAAGTAGACATAATATATGACACACTCAGTGACAAATAAAATTAATTTCATGTACTACTAAGTACTATTATTGCTAAGAACACAGGTAGAACATTTACAGATTCATAATAATTGATTTCGTACTCATCCTCGGTAATGTCCACGAGAGAACTGAAGAATGGATAGTGGTACCTATACACACGGATGAACTCGATTTCTTTGCATATTTAATTTATGAGTTTGAATTATTACAGTTTTGTTTTCAAAAGTCAACGTAAATGCAAAAAGCTCAACTATAATAGCTGAATAAGTCCCCATTAACAGGCTAACAGCTTTATAGTTGTATCAAAGCATACTTATCCCAAGAAATGAAGCATTTGAGTCTCTTCAATTCCCTCTATCTGTGGAATGGTTAGTACACTAGAGGTATTACTCCATTACATTCTTACATCACTTGTGGTGGTTAACAAGTAGGAATGTTCAACAATTTAATTGTGTCATCCTGTTGTGAACGATAACATTAAATACAGCTATCATAGACAAAAGGATAAGTAGATAAAATACAAGAAATTAATCAAATTCAAACAGAACAGTTAGGTACCTATCACAACAGTGACCAACCGTGTGTACCTATAGCTACCTACAAAAAGCTCAATTGTAAAAAAAAAACAGTGTTAAAAATCTTACATTTTTAAATTTTTAAATTGAGATTTTTTTTTAAATATTATACTTGTCTAAATTTAATGAAAATAAATAGGTACTTACGAATCACCTTGCCAGTCGTAAAACTGGATGGGTCCTTTCGTGGATTCCGCCTTGAAGTTCGGGATGGTTGCTCCTAGACGCATTGTGCGTGTTCCTGTATGCGTCTGCACTGGACTAGGTGTCGAGCCGCACTGGAGCCGAATGATCCCGTGCAAGTGAACTCTGGTATGCCGGGTGGAGAGGCTGTCGGGCGGGTTTTATACTCCGGTTATGTAAATGTTGATCCCTAATAGAGAGACTTTGATCAGGTGAAATCGCAAGTATTTATACTGATGCACAAGACAATAAAATAAGGTATAATACCTGTTTTATTTGACTTTTCAAGAAAGGCATCATAATCGTAACATTGATTGTGAATTGAAAGTTTCAATGTATAGACGAATATATTTTTTTTCCAATTTTCCATCATTATACCTGGCAAGTATTAGGTATGCGATTATGATTTCTATAGTGCTGGTACTCTTATTTCTTTCTATTTCTTGTAGCACTTCAAAATATATTTGTGAACACTGAACCTTGTATCATGTGTTACAATCAATCTCCTTGGTTACAATGTCAACGGGAAAATAGTAAATACATTCAAATAATGGATGTTCGAGTAACTAATAATTATTATGGATTATGTTTGCAGTTGCTGATCCATAGCACGAAAATTATGTACTGGGGCGGTCGGTAGTAGGTACCAAATAAAATTAATGCACGGTATACGAATAATTACGTGATCATTGCTTGATCCATTGCACTAAGATCGGTTTCTTATAAATACTTACGGATAGCTAGATCCAAGAAGGCAATTAATTATTAATGTTGCTTCTCAGTGCGTCGGCAGTCAAAGAAATATATTTTGAAAACAATCAAAATTAAAAAACGAGATTTCCATTGTTGGTTGAGCTCGAGTAGGCTGAGAGATGAGATTGATCAATCACGTTTTTGGAAACGTTCTAGGAATTCGTTCTTTTTCTAGAAAAAATAAAAAATCAACAAATTCGAAACATTAGGTATAGAATTGAAACTTGCGTATACTTTCTTAACCTGTATTTAAAATTAGCATAGGTGATTTGTGAAACTTTGAGTAACTTTGTGAAACTTTGAGTCTTTCAACAATGAGTGGAAGCAATCACCGTCCATAGGCGTGCGCACGGGGGGGGGGGGGGGGGGGATTTCCCTCAGTCGACGGGCAAATGCTGGGATAGTAGCCTACTAATAGGCCACGACCAACTCCTTCCCACCTTCCATCCTTACCTACTCTTCACCGTCATTCATCCGTCGCCATTAGCCTCGCGCTTCTGTATTTTTATTTGTTGAATTTGAATGTGTGCATTGCAGGCATTGCTCTATTGTAATTTGAATTTCAGTGCATCAAATCAATTGTTTATAATAATCAGCCGTCCTTCTCCATGACTCAAATGGCTGTATTATTTCATTTGTGATCAACGATATTGATATTTTCTAATTAATTAATACTGCCAGGGATTTTCTAGGGATTTGCCAGGAATGTACATTGGATTTGCCAGGGATGTACCTGGGATTTGCAGGGATGAGCCAAGGATTTGCCAAGGATTATAGCCAGGGATGGTGAGCCAGGGATTTTCAGGGATGAGCCAGGGATGATGAGCCAGGGATTTGCAGGGATGAGCCAGGGATGATGAGCCAGGGATTTGCCTGCAGAAATGTACCTGGCAGGCAGTTTGAGCAGTGCATTCTCCCTGGGATGAAACTGGCAATTTCCCAGGACCCCAAGTCTTGAAATCGACGTTTTGAAAACGTTCGCGTTTTTTTTATTTAAAACCAAAAAAAGTTGACAGCTAAAGCCCCATTTACACGGTGCAATTTCATGAACAACTTCTGTGACACAGAGGTTCTGCTCGTGCGCAGTATCACGTTTGAGATGATACAGGGAATCTGCACATGTGCAGAACTTTTGTGACACAGAAGTTGTTCAAGAAATTTCACCGTGTAAATGGGGCTAGCCTTCAATTTTTCACGTTTTATACAATGAAAACGCAAACTGTTTAAAACGCAGATTTCAAGACTTGGACTCCAGGTTGTAACATGTAACAGTGTTTTCTGTTTTCTTTGGCACGAACCTCATTTTTTTTATCGTTTGTCTGTTACTGGGAATACCTATACAGGTCGCACTGTGTCTCCGATTGAGCTGAATTTTGTACACTGTACAGACCATCTGGGGGTTGCAGTTCCTGTTTTTGAAAAATATCTTCTGAATGGTAGGTCCGATCAATGTGAAATTTTGCATTGTTGTTAAGACCAACAGTACCTCAAATTTTACAAAGTTTCAGCTTATCCTCCAATAGGTTAAAATGTAAAAAAAATCCGATTGGTCCAACGATTAAGTTCAAATTTGTCGCGATCAACCATTCAAATTTTCAACCCAATCGATCAAGTAATTATACAGACTTCTTGTCAAGAGTTAGAAAGAGTTTGTCAAAAGAGATTTCTGAAAATATCTACTTTACTGAAGTCCCGACCACATGGATGGATCTTTTACTCAGTTCTTCCAGAACCAGAGTGTATATGGAAATTGGAAAGTTGCAAAGACAATTTCATCTTGTATCTTGTCATATCGTGGATCGTGTTAGTCAGGAGATGTTGCACCTAAGTTGCACGTGTATCGGCGTTCGCTCATCAACGCGTTACACTGAGCGTTTTGCTTGCTCGCAGTCAACGTCGTGGCAAATCTGTCCCTGCAACGACTCGACGGTCACTCCATCGCATATGTTGCATTAGCATGCGACACCGCAGTCACTCACATGGCGTGGCAATCAGGCAGGCGGGATGTTGAAACATTGAATGACGTGATACTGATACTGAAACAGCGAACATTTGCTTGTGCGCCTTCAGCACTCTGGCTACATGCAGGAACAGTGCCTCCGTAGGGCATTGATGATTTCAGATATGTTACCGGCGGTTTGTCATTCCCTATGATCTATATGAACTGGATTTTTTTTTATATATAATGTTTTATTCACATTGTCATACAGCGTTAATAATAAATAATAATGTTTGTATAGATACAGGAATACATAGAGAAAAAAAAAGCTCTTTAACTTCCAGTCATAAAAATGATAAATTAACATAAATATATAAGGAAACCGAAATACTTTGTGCTTAGGTTGTGAAAGAGATAGTACTAATGTTGAATGATGAGCTGAATGAACTGAAAGAATTACATTACATTAGAATATACAAAGGTCTCTTGTGTAGTGAACTGGGATATAGTGAGGGCTGTTAGCACATACATTTGGCAAAATAGTGCAAAATGTGATACTAATTTTTCCTTTGGCAATCTTCATAATTTCGATATCATCAAAATATCGGGCTGCCATTTTGGGCTCCAGTGCTGTCCAAAGTGCCAAAAGGAGTGTATTTCAATGAAATTATAATACTTTTGTCAATTTATTGTTCTTGTATATAATAAACGATGAGTCAGGAAGGTACGATAAAAAAATTAAAATTCTAAGTCAAACCAAAGTTGTATTTATTCAAGAAATTAAAGTGTCGGCGGGTAAGCTCTAAAATGACCGCCATTTTAAGGGAATTCGTTTTTCTAGGTTGCAGTTCCTTTATCCTTATGTAGGTTCATATAGACCTATTTAAAAATTATCTTGGTGGCTCTGGTTTCTAGATAAATTCACATGCAGTTTGGTTTTCCATATATGTATTGGTGTTTTAAAAACACCAATAGATAACACCAATAGATAAACACCAATAGATATTGGTGTTTTTAAAACACCAATAGATATATGGAAAACCAAACTGCATGTGAATTTATCTAGAAACCAGAGCCACCAAGATAATTTTTAAATCGGTCTATAATATTAATGGACTTTTATGGTGATACTAGCGCTCGGCCGTTTTAGAAAATTGAGAGAGAAGAATTGTTTCATACGTGAGTGTAACTTTTACAGAATGTTCACATAATCAGTCTGATTGAATATTAGTAGCCCTTTTTAATGCTTGCTTATTGCATCGTTAATTAGGCGCCGGTTATTCAACAAAACCGCGCAAAACGATGAAATTTGCGATACGATTGGAGACCAAACCCGTAAACCAATTGATCTCAAATTTTAATCATGATTAGATGAAAGACAAACTTAGGGTTATCCCTTGGCACATTTTTGAAATTTTATTTTTTTCGGCGCCCAGGGAGACGAGAAAATAGCTAATTTTTCACCCAAAATCCACTAATTTTTATTAATTAACGAAGCAAAAAATTAAAAATGTACCAAGGGATAACCCTAAGTTTGTCTTTTATCTAATCACGATTAAAATTTCAAATAATTTGGTTTACCCATTTCGTCTCTAATCGTATCGCAAAAAGTGTCTACAAAAAGCAGCAAAATCGCTTGCGCTTGCAGCACCTTAAGGGATGCCCAAGTAGAGGTCTCCGATAGATATCTGAACAAATGTGCTTATTTAATAGATAATTTCCTTGTGCACCATGTAAACGCAAGAAAAAGTGGGGTAGCCGAACTAATTTCCAAGATATATCACTTTATAAATTTGAGTTAGCCCTGTCTTTAACATGGGACGTCGAAAAAACACAGTAATTTTCCTTGTAAATATTAGATTTAAACTATTTTCCGCCGATAGATTTTTTCCAAAAACTAATATTATGTGCATTAGACATTAGGGTATTTATTAAGATTTTTGAGCGAGCGAAGCGAGCGTCTCCTTTTAGCTCTTTTGCCACGGACCTGTTTTTTTTTTTCCGTTTACATCTCCTGATGGTAGGTTGAAAAATGAAACTGGTCTTCGATAAATCTGATCAAACTCATATTTTGGCTATACAGGTCAGAGTTTTTCTTTGATCGAGCTGAAATGTTGTACACATGTAAAACCAACCTTCTCTGTTTGCATACCATTTTTTTTTTGAAATCCATTCATTGGTTAAAATTTAAATAAATATCTCCTGATAGGCTGAAAAATGAAAACGGTCTTCGATAATTCTGATCAAACTCATATTTTGCATGATCATTAAGACCAATAATATTGTCTCTTATTTTACAAAATTTCATCCCAATCAGTTAAGAACGTATGAAGTTATTTACATTTTTAATATCTGTCAGTAGGTAATGAAGTATCGAAATGAATGTTTTCCAGTGCCAATTGAAAATTGATTCTAATTTGCTTTATGAACCAGGTGCTTAGATGCTATTTTAAAGTTTCGATGAAAAGCATACACTTTTAAGTTGATATCATAATCAATTCAATATGGATGTATATGTTTTCTGTGCGTTGTGTACGCATTTCCGGTTCGAGAATTTGCACGTACCCGTGCTCGCTCATCAACGCGTTACACTGAGCGTTTTCCTAGTTATATATACACCTAGCCGTACGTTTTTAAAAGTATAGACGCCAAATTCTAAATAATTTTCCCATACCTCCTGTGTTAAAATTTCCTCATATTCTGAAGACATTGAAAACTCAATATAAGTCGAGAGGTACAAGTTACAAGACATCTGATGAAACTTTTACATAAAAATATAGTTAAAATGTTGAAAAAATTCATAAAAATTGTAAATTTCAACAAAAAATATTTTCGGAAAATCTACTTGAGCATACCTCCTTAAATATTGATGGATCACGAAATTCACCCTTTGGGGGGTGAACAATTAGTATCACATTTTGCACTATTTTTGTGCTTTCCTTCACTAATAGGGATGTCTCCTTAAATTTTTTATTGTAATTATCAACACTAAATAATAATGCCAAATACACATCAACTTTTTCATTGATAAAATATCAAAATTTAAAAGTCATGTGACATTTTGGCGGGAAAGTCGATGTGTAACGTATGACTGCCCTCTACGATTGCCCTGTGATGTAATTTCTAAGTCCACAACAATGTCTTACCATGGTGAATACTTGGTTGCCATGACAATCACTGCCCGAAGGTATATTCCAGAAGGTTTCCCAGTGTTCTAGGCCCCCGATTACGTCAATGACGATATCACTGTTTTAAAATAATGGTGAAATTCACGTCCTATTGTTAAATAGGGCCAACGTATCTATAAATATGCAATTTTGTAAATAATTTTGTATAATGTGAAGTGAAACTAATACAAATAAAGCTTTTCTAGTGGAGCGGTCGCTACACGCCATCCAAGTCGTATTACTGCGCGCGCAGTCACACAACATACATAAAAAGCAAATTGTAATATAAAAATGCTTGTATTTAAGCTACCCAGCAAACACAAGGTTGTACCTGGGACCTCCCCAGTCCCTCCTAATTAAGGATGTAGGATATCCCCAGTCCTTCCTAAAATGATCCTAAAAGCCTCCCCACAGCTTCCTAATGGGGATCCTAAATGGCTCCCAGGTACATCCTGGGGAGGGAGGACCATCCTAAAAAAAGGAAAGTCTGCCTTTTTTTAGGAGTTATTCTGCCTTTTTTAGGAAGAATTCTGCCTTTTTTTAGGATATCCATCTCCTAAATTAGGACAGAATTTCTCGATTAGGTAGATCATTTTCCACGATATTACGATAAGTGCCTTTTCAAAATGCCTTATTTAATATATTTAATACACGATAGAGCGATATAATATATAGATCGATAGCTAACACTGACAGGACAGGGGTAGGCTCACTCCACCAAAAAAGTGAAGCATTTTTGCATCACTTGCGGGACACCGACAAAAACACCAACATGACAGCGTCAGATCAGCTGCTATCATTCATTTCTTTGATGGAATTTATTCATTTATACATTTATAGTTTGAATGCATCATACCTACAAATAATATGGATCGGAGTGCAGGGGACAACTTGCAGGGGACAACTACTAAAGAGGAAATACACATTTGTCCTATCATGTAAAGCAACGTTTCTCATTTTGTTACAAATTCTTATAATTTTTGCCAGATTTTGGTAATAATAAAACTTACCTACTTAAAACAAACAATAAAGATATCTGAGTAAAACATAAATCTATATTGAAGTTGAAGGGCAGAGTACTCTGTTGACAGCTAACGAAACCTATATAAATATTTCAATAGCGGCCATTTTTAGTGTAATATATCCTAAAAAAAGGCAATTGCCTAAATTAGGGAGGACCGTCCTAAAAAAAGGAAGGTCTGCCTTTTTTTAGGAGGTATTCTGCCTTTTTTAGGAAGAATTCTGCCTTTTTTTAGGATATCCCTCCTTAAATTAGGCAGTTGCCATTTTTAGAATAAGCCATCTTGAATTTGGAAGAGTCCTCCTTACTAGGATGTACCAGGGAGGTCCCCAGTACATCTTTGTAAGGATATCCCTATTTAAGGAGCATCATCCTAATATTAGGACCTCCCAGAGAGCTCCTGTGTTTGCTGGGTAGCTACCAAGGGGCTGTGCATAAAGGACGTCACGCTTGGGGGAGTTGGGGGGGGGGGGGTGCACCTGTATGGGACACAGTTTGACAGGGGGAAAGGGGGGGGGGGGTCTGGAGACAGTAGGACGTCACGTTTTGATATATGGCGTTTTCCATTGGGTGCTCCGTACTGCTCCAGCTCGCTCCGGGAGCAGGTAGTCATATTCCATTATTGGAAATCGAGATCGCTCTCGGCTCGCTCCCGGAGCGGTCGAGAGCAAGGCGCGAAAATGAGAAATTTCAAATAACTGACCGTCGTTGTTAACAAGAATAAGTAATGAATCTAGTGATAAGTAGTCATATAACTTAATACAATTCATTAATAATATTGTATTTATAATATATTCGCCCAGCTGTACAATTTAGTGATGTAATTACACGAATATTGATGTTAAAGTAAATCTAACCTCATTTGAAACATCAACTCACCCGCCATTAAAAAGCGTTTTCGTATTCCATTGGGAGCAGTTCTAGAGCAGCTCTGGGGCGGAGCATGACGTCAGAGGCAAAATCCAGCTCGATCCGAGAGCAACCCAATGGAAAACGCCAATAGATATTTTCTATCATTTTAAATTTCAGTTGATATGTCGGGACCGGAAATTTCGCTAAAAACGATAAGGGAATTCTCCTCTAAATTTATTAAGGTAAATTCGTAAATAACAACACAAATAATAATCACAAACCTCACCAATGGACTGTAACCTTGACGCGGTGGAGAGGCTTAAGGGGCCGGCTCAGTGCAGTCCAGGGTCGTCCTAGTCCCATGCCCTCCCCAAATACGCGGGCCCCTCGGGCCGGCCTCCCCCCTCGAGATGGTGATCCCCCTGAAATCGGGTCCCACCGGCCCGAAGCCTCCCCCCCTCCCCCCCCGGTCTGTCCCATTCTGACCTGGCTTTCCCACCAGTTTCAGACTCCCCCGGATCGGGCCCGTTAGGTCGACCCCTCCCGATGTCCTCCACTTAGATCAACCATAGAGATATATTACAGAGAGGGGTAACTACTGGTTAATGCTTGACTAATTTTGAAAGATCCTTTTTCTCCATATTGGAGATATTTAATAATTCACTGCCACTGAAATGGAAAATTAATTCGGAAGGCAGTGAAAAAATTACTTTGAGCTGTCAAATTTTAAACTTACTAGAAACACGTTTTTAACTTGAATCAGAAGACTATTACAATATTATATCTTGTTTTTACTGTACATTTATTTGTTCTGTGTTGTTTGTTACTGTGAAGTATGCACTGAAGGTTAGTACAAAGTAACATTCAAGTCTCTTGCCAACAACATTACAATCGAGGGGGGTGCCATTTTTAAAGTAATTTTTGAAATAATCTCCAAGATGGTGGCTGAGCATGCTCAGATCTACCCTGACAATGTACATCGCATCATACCAAGGCTGGCTATCTACTTGCCCCTCTCTGTAAGTATATGAATCTCTATGGATCAACAAAGTTAAAAGTAAAAATTAATGTGCGCAATATAACCTCGTCGTTGACGCGCCGTTAAATCCTAATAATCTAATCTAATCTAATAATCACAAACACTCTTATCACTTGAGAAATAGAACATTTTCATTCATAAAAATCAATTTCAAATGTCATGGGACATTTTGGCGGGAAAAACGGCATGTAATGAGAATCTGGGTTGTGATGTCATTTCTAAGTCCACAACAATGTGTATGGTGTTACCATGGTGATATGCTTTGTTGCCATGGCAACATCTGAGTTATGACGTCAATATCAATTTTCCTGTTTTAAAGTTAGAAGAAAAATATGAAACTTTGTAAATCAATTCTGAGAGAACTATTAACCCCACAACAAAATTAATAACATATCTGTATTCAGCAACGTCTCCCCTACCATAATAATACAATTATTTGGAAATTTAATTTAGAGGAGAATTCCCTATTCTGATACATTTTCAGTCAAAAATACTCTATTGAAGGGGGGGGGGGGTGGTCGAGATAGATTTGTGACGTCCTTAGATGGAGGGGGGGTGGTAATGTACCCTCCCCCCCCCCCCGCCTCACAGCAAACTCAATCAAAATTAGTTTTGGAGGAAACAGGTAACTTAAGTAGGTAGATCTTGGTATGTCATGACAAAGTCAATTTACGTCAATACTTTTTAAATTTTTTTGAGTTATTTCCTAGAATCAGTATTAGGTAATAAATAAATTATTTATTTAATTTTTATTACTTTATCAAAACCTACATAGTAAGAACGTATGTGTGAATTTATTTACCAAATAAATAAAGATTTGAAACTCTTGCAAGTAAAATGTGCAATTTTCATTGAACTGTTCTTTATTTAACAAAGTAGTTTGTTCATGAAAAACATTGTGTATAGAATTTTAGGCAATACATATCAGTAATAGATACATTACTTATACTACCTACTAAAAGCAAATAAATACAAATATTAAAAAAACTCATACACCATTCACAACTCAAATAGGTCGTAATATAAATAAATTTTATATTTAACAATTCACACCCTTATGCTTTTAGAAACAAAGAAGCAGAAGTAAAGTAGTGTAACCCACTTCTTCACAGTGGCACAGTTCTTAGCATAAATCTCCAAGAGATTTGTGGTTTCACATTCACATCTAGGAACATCTCACGCGGACATTATGTGCAGAGCCGTGGACAATAATACAAATTATAATAATAATCCGTCCCTGGTTGCTTATTCCCGAGTTTGTTGAAAATGATCGCCATGTGGAAATGAGCCACTGCCAATGGATTCAGTAACTTTATCATTTATAAAACAAAAGATATCACTTGATTTCGCATGCAGTTTTCATTAGAGAATAGGCATCCTGGGGGCTTATTCTCGAAAAAGTTATCACGTCATGAGTTATGAATCATAAAAAAGTCATAATATTAACATGGTGAGAGATAGGACAAACCTCCTTATGAGTCATAACTTGGGAGTTATGACGTGATAACTTTTTCGAGAATAAGCCCCCTGGTTCCAACACATTGTGTAAGGCAGTGGATGTTCCCAACAAATTATATACAAATTAATATTTTGATAGGTAGGTACACTTGACAACAAATAAAATGGTATTTGAAGTAACCGCATTACTATCTAAAAATGATTTCATCACATCATCGGAAGCAATCTGTGCTAACTCATCATCTAGCTCTTGTTAGTAGTTGGCGAGCCCTCATTTCATTGATACGTAATAACAAGGATTGTCAAGGAACACCACTACCAGTCATATTCAATTTATTCAAATACTGTTTTATGTTTTGCCGAGTGTACAGCCGGCTCCTCATGTGAAGTGATAAACAGGGTGCGGATTGTTCAATTTTCAGAGGGGGGGATAGGAAAATTAAAATTCAGAGTATGTTGGGAAATATAGCAAAGGCGAAAAATACGATTGCCCACGAACACAAAAGGGGGTCTGGGGGGAGGTCCCCCCAGCATTATGCGGATCCGGGGCGCATAGCCCCGGGAAATTTTGAATTTCAAGATTAGATTTGGTGCATTTTTAAGCGATTTGTACACTATTTTTTGCCATTTGTCGTGAATGGCATTATAAAAGAGGATTTTATAAAAGAGGAAATCAGAAGTGGCGAGCAAAATAAATCTTGGAATTAATAAATCTTATCTAATACAGCTTATTTGCTTCTAAGGCAATTTGACAGTTGTTTTGTGTGACAATTTATTTTTATAATTTTAGATTTATTTCAGAAAAAAGTAGGTATCTATTGTTTTGTTGAATAAAAGTCAACCATTTTACAGAGGGGAGGAAAACTCTATCCCCCCCTGGGATGCTTTATTGGGAAACAGAGCCGGGGATGAGAAAACCAGGGGGGGGGGGGAAATCTCCCCCATCAATTCGCACCCTGGACTGATAAAAGACAGCGATGATAAAACCAGTCTTTCAAATCATCCCTCTGTATACAAATATCAATCAATCTGGGCAACTAATACCACCTACGCCTGCATACGACTGGTATTCGCGATAGGGGATACGTTTTATCACAACATAATGAGTTGACCATATCTTTTCTTTATAAACTTTTCTTAATTTTGAAAACACTCACTTTGAAATGGGACAGGTAACTTGACAGACCTATCATGTGAGAAAAATTGCCTTAACTGTAATGTAGAGTAGAGCAACATGTAGGTAATTGAGCATTTAATTTGGAATGTGAAAAATGTGCACACAAACACAATACCAATACACAGGGGAGAAGAAAACTCAATAATGCCAAACATATGAATTTCCTAGCGACAGTAAACACTAATATCAATGAATGTAGATATGGCAAAAGATATTGAAGACTTAGTATGACAATCTAATCAGACAGACCTAGAACTTGTAAATTTCCAATTCTGCTGGAATTCAATTCACGGCCATATGTATTAACAGTGCATGGAATCGAATTCCAGAAGAATTTCTCCTGGTTCTAAAAAATCTGATTCCATGCAATTTTTATCTATATTGCCCTGAATCAAATTCCAGCAGAATGGGGAATTTTTAAGTTCTAGAATAGGGCTCCTGAATCCTGATGGATTTCTGTGCATGATAAAATTCCTCTAGCATTCATAAATGTCCACCACATGCAAGAACGGACCAGCCAGGCAAGTACATAGTCAATTGTGATAAGTGTGTAGCTTTTTTTTGCGTACACCCACATAACTTGGTTACATTAAAGCAAACAACAAAAGTTAAGTCCAACCCACAATAGCTGCAGTTGGTTGATCATCTTGGTCTGAACAAGTGCAGTGTCACATTTTCGGCACCAAAGTGACTCTGCGCACGAGCAGAACGAAGTTCCTCAACTAAACGTTGCTAGTCTTAATAATAGGCCTTTACAAGTCACAAAACTTTAAACTTGTTCATATGTCAAGATGCCATATTTGAGTGCAAACCTATTGGCTATTATTTCTGAAAACTTGTGTTCATACTGTGTATCGGAAGTTGATAGTAATTCAGCTTCAAGAATAAAAATTACGAGGGCTGTACCGAAAGTAATGCAATGTAATGAATTTTGGGTATAACTTTGCTATTCATTGAAATAAATAGTTCAAATTGCACATGGTGATAGAGTAACTCTTCCTCTAAACAACGCTCCTCTAAACAAAATTGGCTAAGTCTCAAGAGATAAGTTTGAGCGATCGTTGAACAGACTTTCCAATAATATTCTGCAAAATTAGCCTATGTTCTGCCGTCTGCCTGTGTTGGCAATAACACAGGCGTTCGGCAGATTGGGCCGGTTAATGAGTACCCATCCATGTAACATCCAGATCTTAAACCATTCGACTTCGATATTCCTGTTTTATTAAGGAGAGTCTTTAAAGACACGATTTGATTACACAAAGAATTGGCTCCGAAAAAGTGGTACCTGCGAGAGACCCCACAAGTATTTTACCGAATAAAATTGGAGAGTTGGGTTCAACGATCGCTCAAACGCATCTCTTTTAACTCGGACAATGTTGCGTCATACCTTTGTGTAGAGGAAGAGTTCCTCTATTACTGAACTATATTCTAAATAGCAAATTATGTCCAAAATTGTGTTACTTTCGGTACACCCCTCGTGCAAGAAATGGCACACATCAGCCAAACATTTTCTCACTTTTCCCATGGCCTATAGTTTTGCATAGTCAATGAAACAAAACAATAGTAGGTTTGTCGCATGTGGCAAACTGTACCATTCGGACTATGTCTTTAGAAACACCAGTGTATCATTTTACAACTTCTCTAGGGATGCAAATTTTACAAAAAATTATGTTTTGGAAATAATTCTTCTGATACTAAAATAAGCCCTACAAGAAATTAGTCCAAAAATATTTGAATTTGTAATAGAATTGTAAAGTGGGTATCACACCAAGTTGCAACCCGTGGCTGGAACTCTTGTATGGAAACTTTTGTTGCAAAAAAAAGCAAAAGCCTATCACACGCAACTGTTTGGGTTGATGTTGGTTGGTTCACAATTGACACTCTGAGTTGCGCAGAAAGCACTGTTTCCGGTTCCGGTTACTCCCTATTGGTCAGTTCACGTCACGTGGTACCACAACAAATTGTTGGAACCGGAAAAATAGAGACTTCTCTATTTTTCAAACCAACCCGTGGGATGACGAAATTCAGTCTCTGCACATGCGCGGCCAACCATATTTTCCAACCGCCGGTTCCATACACGGGTAGCACCTCAGTGTGATAGGGCTTTAAGTGTCCAGCAATGTACCACACAATTAAGTTAACATAATGCTGAATTTTAATCTGATGACATAATTCTGAATTTTCAATACACTACCAAACAGTGAAGCAAGATATAGGTAGAAATATTTAGTATAAGTACTAGTGTCAACAACTAAAAAGGAATAGAGAATTAGCTGGAAATTTTCAAAAAATTCCAGTCCTTCATCAGAAAAACCTAGTCGAACAAATCGAAAGGATAGGTACTATTTCACATAAGAAAATAGCTAACCTGTAGGTAAAATCTGTTTTAAATAATTAATCATTCATTACATTTAGGCCCGGTTGTACAATGTCCCAATAAAGTTAGCGGTTGGATTTATTGCTTGAAACAATGGCAACAGCTAGGGACACACAGCGATCTGGACCGCTAAAGTCCACTTTTTGCTAAAGCAAACTTTATCTTACTTATCGGAACATTGTACAACCGAGCTTTAGTACAATTAATTTAATTTAGTATAAATACCAGTCTGGCAGATTACAGACTGGGATAACACTTACACTAACAAAGGATCAACCACTGTATTGCAATGACAGTACCTACATAACGTTTAATTTAAAATACCACCTTTGACTGCAATACTGTTGAGTATAAAGGCATACAATTTTCTTCAACCTACTTTACATTTATGTATGACCTACCAGGATAGTTAAATACACCTGTACAAAAACACATTCTTTTAACAAGAGATGAATATTGGAACAAAAACTAATGAATATTTTCCTAGACACACAACTACCAAGGACTACGCCCGCCACCACCCCGCGCTTTGATCTACTCCAGTTCGAGTAGTTGAAGTACGCCCTAAGGCTAAGCGGGGTGGTGGCGGGCAGATTATCAAGCGCAGAAATTGCGCCATAAGTATTGTATGTCGAGGAAAACATTCATTAGATTATGATTGGAGTCTGTGTAGAATCAAAATATTAATTAAAATCAAGAACTGATGTCCTGAATTACTTGACTCGTGTGATTCTGAGGCTTCCCTCCCCGAGCAGCCATAAACACAGTCTGTCGACTACGAATGACAGAGCAAAGTCAGCAAACAACACTTGGACGAGGATGAATCTAAAGTCCGATGGAAAGTCGAAGATCTCAAACTGGCTGGCCATATCCGGAACAATGCCCATGGCCAGAGCAAGGATGGCGAGTGCCGAACCCACAATACTGTAGAGAAGTGCCTTGTTTTCTGTCAGACTCTCCATGTACGGATGACCCTGTAATTAAGCAATCAGTATCGTTTACAACATATTCTGCACATTGCAATTACTACAAAAACGAATTAACAACTGATCTTCATATTAGCTCATTGTTAGCGTAGTTATACTATACAATGTCTATGGTTATACTCATAATTCGAATCTCAAATCAATATCAATCTTTCCCCCAGCCATAGAAAAGATAGAGATTGTTTTTTATATTTTGTTTTGTATTAGTTAGTTTTAAGGTGCATGAACGGCGAGGTTATTTTGCGCTCATTATGGGTCATCCATGGTAAACATAAATCACACCACTAAATTAGGTTTAGTCTTTGGGGTAATCAGGAAATTTAATTTAGTAGTGCAAATGAATATGTGACAAGGTTCTTACCCGGTAGTTAATAGCGAATGTAGAGACTTGCAGCGCCATGGAGATGATGTAAACTGTGGAGTTGAGAAGGTTCGGAGCAAACTCTTCCACTTCGTCGCTGTCACTCGCCAATACCACTTTGTTCTTATCAGCCCTGGAACACAAATATTCACAATAAGGATTCATGTATATGAATATGCACTCCAAATTATTTTGTAATCATGACCTTTTCCTTTACAGCATTGGAATTTTGGATTTTCTTCAGAATTTGAAAAATTAATAAAAGTATTACCTAGCAGGGTTGTGAAATGACACTAGGAAAACGCTCAGTGTAACGCGTTGATGAGTGAGCACATAAACATGTAACATCCCCAGTCACGATACACAACACGTCACAAGACGATTTTCTTTGCAACTTTCCAATCACCATATAAATACTGCGGATGAATAACAGATCCACTGTGTCAAGACTTACCTATACTTTTTCCAGAAATCTCTTTTGGGTCGTTCCGCGGAAAAACGTCCAATGGTCGTTGCGGCATGATTTTTGATAATTTTTAAAATTTGCTAAGTTGTAATTTGATACTAGTTGAGCTCAAATTAATTTTTTAAGATTTTTCAGATTCACCCTTCTCAAGTTACATGACCTTGGACATTAGCCTGAGTGGTAAAATTAGCTCAAGTAAGCTCTTTCAAAACTCGCTGTAATTACCAAACGAATCAAGATAACGGGTTCCAGTAAATTTTGTACTCTTCAACATATTTCCGTCTATCATTTTGGTCCTCATAATGTTTGTCGTACACCCTCTGCGTGACCTTCAAATCAGGGGTTGAAGATCGAGTATAATTTTGAAAATTTTACTGTATTTGACGCTCGATTTACTACCCAAGGGTTGTAAATATCAAGTCAATTATTTTTGTGGATATTCTACGTATATATGGCTTTGTTTACTAACCTTCTTTTGTTTAGTTAATTTTAAGTCTTTGTACATAAAATAAAGCTTCAAAAACTGAATTATTGACAAATTGTTACTTTTCAACCCCATTTGTACCCAAGAGGGCAAAGATCCAAAACTTTGAGTTGATGCTCGATTAGTAACACATATTGATTTTCAATATCTGCAAGTTTCGTTTTGTTATTCTACGTTTTGGAGAAATGTAGAGTATTTTTGTTTTAACATTAAATGGAATATGGTCAAATTGACTATGTTCAACCCCCTATCTACCCAAGTGGGCAAAGCGCGAAATACTTGATTTTGTGCTCGATTAGTGACTCATATATTGATAATCAATCCCTAAAAGGCATGGCAGTGGTGACGGTTTGTTCCGTTGGAGGTGCTGGTGGCCCTGATAAGGGCCGTTCGCGAACAAACCGTCACCACTGCCATGTCATTACAAGATGGTTCCGAAAACGTCCACGACATCAATCCCTAAAAGTTTCGTTTTGTTCTTCGGCTTTATGCAGAAATGGCACGTATTTTCGTAATACCATAAATAATTTAATTTCTGAACGGATAGATGCGTATAGAGTAGGGGTGTGCGAAGGTGGATTTTTGATTTCGAAGTCGAAGTCGAAGATTTGACCTCCTAAAATTCCGAAGTCGAAGTCGAAGATTTTGATTTCACTCAAAAAAATCAGAATTTGGAACAAAACATTATAAAAACGTGTTTTACTGTTTTACATTTATTCAAGGAATGAGGATAAGAGTAATAAGTATAAAATAAATAGAAGCCAATTACATTTTTCTTTTTTTATTGATTGCACTGTGTGTGTGTGACAGCGTGACAGCAAGCGTCGACGTTAAAACCAAGATGGCCGACCGCAAAAACTTCTCAACTTCGGAAGTACCAACTACACGAAAATATATTTACCTCGAAAGTCGCGCCAAGTTTGAAGACGCAAATCGAAGCTTCGAACATTTTCGAAGCTTCGTTTTTTGGAAAAAAAAGGGTTTCGAAGTCGAAGTCGAAGCTTCGACTTCGACTTCGACTTTGAAGCTTCGATTATTTCGAAGCTTCGCACACCCCTAGTATAGAGGTATTTACTTAGGGGATTTTCTAGGCACACAAAAAATAATGGTTCAACAAAACTACTCGCCATTTCTACATAAAGTCGAAGAACAAAACGAAACTTTCAGGGATTGAATATCAATATATGAGTCACTAATCGAGCACCAACTCACATTTTTGGCGCTTTGCCCTTTGGGGGAAAAGGGGGGAACATAGTCAATTTGACCATATTCCATTTAATATAAAAACAAAAATACTCACTATTTCTCCAAAACGTAGAATAACAAAACGAAACTTGCAGATATTGAACATCAATATATGAGTTACCAATCGAGCATCAACTCAAAGTTTTGTCTCTTTGCCCTCTTGGTTACAAATGGGGTTGAAAAGTAACAATTTGATTTGTCAATAATTCCGTTTTTGAAGCTTTATTTTATGTACGAAGACTTAAAATCAACTAAACAAAAAAAGGTTAATAACTAAGCCATATATATGTAGATATTCCACAAAAATAATTGACTTGATATTTACAACCCTTGGGTATGAAATCGAGCGTCAAATAGAGTAAACTTTGCAAAATTAAACTCAATATTCAACCCCTGATTTGAAGGTCACGCAGAGGGTGTACGACAAACATTATGAGACCAAAATGATAGACGGAAATATGTTGAAGAGTACAAAATTTACTGGAACCCGTTATCTTGATTCGTTTGGAAATTACAGCGAGTTTTGAAAGAGCTTACTTGAGCTTATTTTACCACTCAGGCCAATAATCAAGGTCATGTAACTTGAATCTTGAGAAGAGTGAATCTGAAAAATCTGAAAAAATAAATTTAAACTCGGCGAGGATCAAGTTATATCTTAGCAAATTTTGAAAATTATCAAAATTCATGCCGCAACGATTTTTTTGTAAATTGGACGATTTTAAATGGAACGAATCTTTTGACAACCCATACTAAACTCGTACCAATAGGAGGATTTGGCTGAAACTTTGTAAGATTGGGGAAAATGTTAGTCGTAATGACTTATCAAAATTTCAAATTAATCAAACCAACCAATCAAAAGATATTTTTTTTAAAATTTGAACCGACAGTGGATTTCAAAAAAATTAGGGTCTGCAACGCCCAGAAATGGTCCGTACATGTGTGCACAATTTCAGCTCGATCAAAGAAAAACCGTGACTTGTATAAGGAGAATGCACGTGATTTGTGATTTTGATTTTTGGCCGCCATGACGGGTATGGCGAGGGCTTTATTTTGTCGAAATAAATTAAAATCAATATCTTTAGGGCAACTGACAGTGATATTTGACATTATTCATGTTAAAGCTTGTCTGCAATTATGTCTAACATACATTCAGGCATTTATTTAATTGATAATCCTCTTAAAATAGACAGTGGTCAGCATGGCCAGGGAAATTTGACACGTACCTTATGGAAAATGTAATGTTGGAATCAATCAAAATCCATTATCATTGATTGTATAGACTAACCATAAAATATGAATACTAGGGATAACATTTGAACAAGAAAGCAGACGTAAAAGAGTAGACAAATACTAAAATATACAATTTAAAAACTGGCTGTCTTGTTTGACTTTTGTTTTTTGGGGACTGTCATGGCGAAATTTAGGCGGTTAAGAAGGCCGTGAGCTTTCTCGTGCATACTCCTTATAGCCTCAGTAATAATAATCTATCCGCTGGTTCCAATTTAATGGGTCAGGGGGTGGGTGTTCCCACCAACACTAGGGCCGCAGGACTACTGGAGACCGACTGGCCACGCCTGGCATCTCCTCCTCGTCTACTTCTTCTTCCTCCGCTTCCAATTGTTCCACAAATTGCCTCCACCTTGTTCTGTCCTCCCACTGTCTCTCAGCCTCCAACTCACTCCAACTTCCCCCTCTAACATCGTCCTTAATAACTCCAATCCACCTCTCTCTTGGTCTTCCTACTCTACGTGGTCCCGAAGTAGCCGACTCAAACACCCGCCGTGGCACTCGCCCTGTTCCCATCCTTTTCATGTGGCCAAACCACCGAAGCCTCTCTCTGCCCAATTTAAACCCCAATCTCTCTACCCCCAGCTCACTTCTTATCTTCTTACTTCGGATCTTGTCCATTCTTGTGACTCCCTTCACACTCCTCAAGAACTTCATCTCCGCTGCCTGAAGCTGATCCATTTCCTGTCCTCCCGCTGACCACGTCACTGCCCCGTATGTTAGAATTAATTGGCAGGAAATACATTTTATACATTATCATTTTACACACTTTTGGAAACTTCTCGTGCCAAAGCAACTTCCTCACTGCCTGATAGAAACACTCCGCTTTCCTTCTTCTTTCCTGTACTTCTCTATCTACTTTTGCCTTGTTGGTGAGCAGGCTCCCCAGCCTCAGTAACAGAAAAAAAACATACAAAAAAAACAGAGTTCCTTGCCAAAAGAAGTCGCTCGCTCAATGAAGAGAAACAAGTTTCTAAAATTGGTAACCAAACATTTTAGTTTTTAATGAGGTCGATTGATGTAGTAAAGTCATATGGGTAATATATTACAGAAAGATCAAGGTCAAGGCAAAAAAATCTAATTTGACATTTACCCATTATTTATTTGGGTCCGAACTTAAAAAGCAGGCAATTTCTGTTTTCAGGTTGGATTCCTATTAAATCATGTAGCTTGTATCCAAAAACCAGTTTGATTTAGAAGGCGGTATAGACACGGAACATGTATGGCTGAGTGGTAACGCTCTGAACTTGTATTCCGAAGGCCCGGGCCGTCCTTCTTGACTGGGTTTTTTTTTGTGGTATTCCCTCAGTCGACAGGCAAATGCTGGGAAGGTACCCTACTAATAGGCCACGACTGCCTCCTTCCCACCATACCTACTCTTCACCATTATCTCCCAATCATCATCATAATCATTCATCCGTCGCCATTAGCCTCGCTGCAGAACAGTGCGACGTTAAGCCCCAGACAAAAAAATAAAAATTGGCTGTAGGAATGATAATGATCTATACTTACTTGGGTGGCGAGCGAGCCGCAGCCTCTTGCACGAGATACACGAGACAGATGAAATGAACTGCGAACTGCAGCAGCACTGTCAGCACCGTGTACAAGTTGAAGATGTTCGGTAGCGGACGTTGCTTAGACAGAACCTGCAATAAAAAAAATTGAAACTTGAAACTTCAAAAGAAACTTGAAACTTGATTTATGAACCAAGCATTTCTGAAGGTATATTTTTGTCAAAAACATAGTTCCTACATGATCTGAAATATGGGTTTTTAATGGTGTCTATTCGAACAAATAAACAATACATGATGGAGCCACTACTGGCAGAATACTTTTTAGATGCACTTTTTTTTCGTGTTCATTCGTGTTTCCCAATTTTTTTTTTTTTTTTAAATGTTTTGAAATTTGTTGCACTGAGCCAGCCGCTCTATCCGTGTCTTTGGAGAGAGATACACAACGTCCATACAATGGAAGGTTAAAAACAAGGTATATCTTGCCTGCATCTCCTCTATTAATAATCCATCCCTCAACTCGCCAGCATATTGATGAAATTACTAACAATGAATTTACAAACCAATTATTGGTTGGGATTGTTGACATTTGGAAAATATGGATAAATATTAAATTCAGTTTGCATAACTATAAACAATGCAGCTGGTGATTAAGTGGCAGCTGTCACAAATAATGAAAACAAACCTAATAACTAAAAAAATAAAAAAAATTGATACCCGAGTAGTACCCGCCATTGTACCCGGGTAATGGTATACCCGGGTACCCTAACTGACCTCTAAAATAAACCCACAAACATCTGCACAAACATTAGAGTTGTGAAAAATGCTGAAAAAATCTGGTGAAGTCTGGCAACTTTAAATACCTTGCACACACTGGTGTCACCTGAATGCAGGCAGTATAAAGACAGCACAAATTTTGATCAATTGCTGGTGTAGTACAGACAATTTAATCTCAACTAAATTTGAATTGAAGATGTTGAAGAAATGTGCAGATTTTGCAAATAAGTAATCATAATGCAATGGTTGTATGTATTTAGAACAAATCTATGAGATCGTGGACTGACCTTCATGGGCTTGGACCTGGATATGAAAAGGAAGCATGCAGCTAGTAGCAGACCCTGCAGCGTGGCTTGTGTGTCGGAAAACTTGATTCCGTCGAGGTACAGCACGGACTGGCTGTATGCGAGGATAAGTGCATTGAGTGCGAGTATCTTAAACATCTGTAACGTGGTCACCAGTGTGCACCGCCCTTGCTTGATCACGTGGCAAACTGAAACATTCAATTACATGTATTCATTTGTTACGGAGACTAGAAGAAGTTCAAAAAGTTGGACTTGTCTAAAATGGCCCAGGATGCAATGCGGCAAAATGTCTGGATAAAAAGAGGATATGTACTGTAAAACAAGTTGAGAAGGGCAAGGCTTGAAAAGCAATTCATAAGCCTCGTAAACTGTGAAAAAAATGTACATTATCGAAAAGCTCAGGATGCGACCATATCCTGTCATCCTGCGCTATTCAATGTATCTAACTCAAAACCAAGAAAAAATATGATATGGATGATTTGTCTTGGGGCCATAAAATTTACAAGGTTTTGTGGACTACTACTATTTTAAATTTAGTAGACGCGTTCAAGTACTATCTAGTATCAAGGCAAGAAACATTCAAATTGGATGAGTTCACATAACATGGGAGGATGCAGAATGTTTAGTGTCTGCTCCACCCTCGACTGAAGAGTTTCATGAGGAGGTACTTACTACAAAGGATGGAAGAGAGTTTCGAGGTGAATGGAGCTGCTATGCTTGCATCACCCAGCTTGACTACGGTCTGTTCCATTTCCTCCATCTCCTTCATCAGTTGCTGAAGCTTAGTGTTGGCTGCACTCTGTAATAAGTCCAGTCTAGATTAGGCACTTTAAACAAATCTAAAGTCGTTTGAAACATATTATCTAAATAGTTACCTATATGTTGCACAACAGTAGGGCTCCAAATGGATACCTCATAAGATGAGTTTATTGTTATTTTTTCTTTCTACTTTGCTGGGTATGATTTCTATTCTCTGTTTGTAGTTGTAGTGTACCCACTTACATGTCGGGCAGACACGGAACTGGAATTGGTGCGTCTAGGGGCCACTGGTTCACGTTCCACAGCCTTCTTCTTCTCGGGTAATCTTTCAGGTGCATTAGACAGGATAGCCACACCTGTCACAAAATACACAATTCAAATAAATAAAAACTAGGTGCAATAATGTGATATGTCATGTGCTTAAGAGGACTCAAGATTGCATCGAATGGAGAATAGTAATTTAAAATTTTCCGTTTGGTCCATCTTTGTAGTTGAGCTGATGAAAATAAAAATCTTGCAAAAAAATGCATTGGTAAATGGAACTTTCAACCAAACCCTATGTGATGATATGGACTTACATTTAGTACCAATTTTGCAGAAATATATAGTTTTACAATTACATTTAAAACACACAATTGGACGTAGTTATGCAAAAGGGAACCAACCCACAGGTATCATGAACTGAGATATTGAGGGAAACACATTTTGTATCATAGTTTATTTAATTTATGGACTAAATCAGTGATTTTTGTGTTGTTTGATTGGCAGAATTTTGATATTTTTTTTATAATTACCTACTAAATATGTTTAAAAAGAATTTGGTTACTTTAAAAATTAATGAAATGTGGCT
Source organism: Leuctra nigra (assembly GCA_934045905.1). Lineage (NCBI taxonomy): Eukaryota > Metazoa > Arthropoda > Insecta > Plecoptera > Leuctridae > Leuctra > Leuctra nigra. The sequence continues at coordinate 16,516,068 of OW203761.1, forward strand.
TGGTTCCTTCTTGATCAATGTTAACTTATTGTTGTAATGTATTATGTGAAAAGGAACCAACCCACAAATATGTGGTTTGGTTCCGTTTTGATCAATGTGAAATTATTTTTGTTCTGTGTAAATTTAAATTGTGAAAAGGAACCAACCCACAAATAAGTAGATTGGTTCCGTTTTGCTTATTGTAAATGTAGAGATAGGGCATTGTGGCATAGCAAAAGCTCTATAAATATACATTAGACAGCAAATGTGGGTTGGCTCTCTTTTGAAAATTAAAGTTTAAGTCAAGATCTATCAGAAAAAAATCCTAACTCATTTTTTTTTTAATTTTGATGGTTGGTTCCCTTTTGCATAACAACGTCCAATTCTAGAGGGGAAATATAAAAAAAAATTGAGTCTAAAATAAAAATGAATTGTTAGGTAAGAAAGAACTAATAAGTCCACAAATCTTTCAATCTTGCACTCATGATACGTAATGCAGGGTGAGGTTCAAAATAGGAGCTGGTTGGGCATTGACGTCACCATAGGATTTACGGGTTAAATCAAACTTGCCGCGTCAACAAACGAGCTGAAACCGTGCCCATAATGCCCAAGCTCAAGAGGTTAGACGATCTGATCCAACATGGATGCCTGTATTTCCATTCATTCGACTAAATTCGACTCAAGGTCACGATCAGGTGCTTACGTCACAATGTTAAAAGGATAGGGAAACTGGGCGACCTGATTCAAAAAGGGTATGCACCCGCAATGTGCTTTTCGTTTTACATACCGACATCAGCATGTTTGAGAGCGCCTACGTCATTTGTGCCATCACCGCACATCAATGTTGTGTAGCCGAGAGATTTGAGGGCGACGATTACGGACTCCTTCTGCTTAGGAGCGACACGAGCGAACACGGCTACGTGAGGTAATATCTCGAAGAAAAGCTGACGGTGGTTTTCTTCTAAGTACGTCAGTCCCTCACCTAATGAAAGAGGCTAATTTGTATACGAGATGTTGCAAAATTACATAGAGTTGGGATTAAAAGTGGACGGATTAATTAGAATTCACGACAGTCCATGTCTTCACGGTCTTATTGTTTTGACACATTTTTATGTACAACAGTAACAAGGGCTTTGCTGCCCATCTCTGATTCTGATAATCTTTGAATCCAGCATTCACAGTACTGTAGCATTAACGCTGCCAATCTCGATTCAATTGCTGCAGTTATTAGAGGATAATTTAGGGTTAACTCTCGTAAGTTCAAATTCCACTATTGACCATCATTGACTACATTGACTCATTGACCATCTTGGGTACAAAATCTTTAACAAGTTTATAAAAAAAAAATATTAGGATGCTTCACTTTTCAGAGGTGGTTACATAATTAAAAAGTTTTAAACAAAGAACTTAGTACAATCAAGTTAATAATAATAATATCGCGACCCTGCTTCCAACTATTGTCGGGTCAGGGGGTGGGATGATCCCACCAATGTTCTAGGGCACTTGTGTTCTCAGAGCCGACTTGCCAAGTCCGACACTCCACACTTCTTCAATCTCTTCTTCCAGTTCTTCAGCCTCCTCTCTTTCCACCAGCTCCCTCCATCTCTCTCTGTCTTCCCACCACTTCTCTGTTGCAATTACTCCCCAACACTCTCCTCTTTCTTCTGCAGCTGCCTCTATTCCGTTGATCCATTTGGTTCTAGGTCTTCCTGCCTTTCTTCTGACACCCATGGCTGCACGCTCTGCCTCTCTACATGGTATCCTCTCTTTTTAATAAAAAAGAAAAACTAATAAAAAAACTAATAAAAAACTAATAAAAAAGAAAAACTAACATGAACTAGGTATGTAGTAGTATTAATACTTCGGTACAACTAGTCACAACTCAGTTGGAGAGTGGCTCAAAGTCTTGCCTGTGTTAATGAACGAGTTGCTACTGACTTGTAATGTCAGTTCTACATAACTTAAACGTCCGCCTGCTCTAATACCTACCAGTGAGGCAGAGATCATGCCGAGCAACGAGATCAGAGTTGCCAGTGGGAACGACAGGGAACCTCTGCGATTGGTCAATGCTCTCCCACAACCAACTGCCATTGACTGGAGTTAAGATAAGCGTCGGCTTCTGTGTAAACCGAAGCTCTTTGGCAACGTGGCATGCAGTGAGAGGATTGTCTCCTGTGATCATCACCACCTGAGGAAGGAGAATATGTTGTCCATATGACTGTCTTCAATAATTTATCCAATATGCATGGAAATTGATTCAATGATACCAACTGACTTATTTCATTCAGTGTAAAATTAAATAACTTCTCTATGGTATGCATTTATTTGAATTACATAATACCTAGTGTATGACATTACTTATTGTTATGAGTATGGAGTCACACATTCACAAGATAGGTACACAGAAAGTTAAATGTAAATCAGCTTCAAATTACACTTGCTAGAACACAATATAAAAAGAGCCACCATCAAGATCACTATTATCCGAGTGCATTTGCCCCATAATACTGCTCACTTACGAGATGAGACGCGTTGAGAATCTCCTTGATGACAGCTTTGGAGTCGGCCTTGAGCGGACAGGACACGACCACGAAGCCAGCGAAGGAGAGGTCGCACTCCAAGTCGCGTCGAGCCAGATCGCGAGTCTGCTGGGGTGTCAGGCGACCCATCTCCTTAACGCCCAGCGCCAGCACTCGAGCCCCACGCCGCGACAGAGACAGGTACACTGCATCGTAGTTTGGCGGCACGGTGGAGAACTGGCGTGTAAAGAAGTAACAAAAATAAAAAACACTGCTGCCAATGTAAAAGCAAAATTTCAGAAACTAGCTGCAATTTATTGTAGTACGTACCTAGGTACAGTAAAACATTTCAGCTAGTATTATACTTACCAGGATTTATTTAAGGCTTCATTAGTTTTTGATATGTTCGCTTTAAATTTTAAAAATAAATATTTACTATCTAAATTGTAAAGTTCTTTTTAAATGTCCGGTTTGTGCAAGATGAGATGGCAGTGATCTATAAATAGTTTTATATGCTCAACAAATAACACTCAATGGACCACTAGTCATTATCTTGCTATGTGACATCAGTGACCATCACGAATAAAACAGATGACAGAAGGATGTGGGCCATGACCGTCAAGAAGACTGTGACAGCACAGTAATCAATAGTAATCAAATAGCAAATGGATTCATTTTGAACTTCAACTGTCTTTCCCCCAACATTTGATTGATTCTTTCTCCCACTATATGGACAGTGCTGCTCTAGTGTGAGTAAAGAGAACTATTATTCTACATTGACTCCTCCCATCACCATTGGTCCATTGTACACTCAAAGCAAAATAAAGACAGACATCATCTAGATACGTTGATAGGAAATCTATGAGTTTCATGTTGTAATAAGGAGGGTCTCACCATATCTTTGAGCGTCTCTGGAGCGCCCTTGACAGTGGCGACATACGTAGTGTCCGTACTCCCGGGCAGAGTGTACCCCGCAACGACGCTCATCCTCTTCAATGCCGACGAGAAGTGGTGACGGTGAAAGATCTTCATTCCGGGGGCTTTGCCTCTGCGTGGAATCACAGCGTCACCCTTGGTCAGCGTCCAGTCCACGGCGGTCAGCGTTGCTTTCTCCAGCGGGTCACCCACAAGGCCGTCATCTAGCTGGGCTAGCGAGTGACAAGTGGCAAGTACTTGTACGCTCTCTAGAGGCGCCCCCGATAGCGGAACAACACTGGAATTGCCACTACACAAACCATACCATATTTATTTACACCATATCCTTCTAACATTATAATTTGCTACATTGACCAGAAACTACATAAAACTCGTATTCTGGATCTCACTATGGTTAAAAGGAAGGGTTGATTGACTGAAAAAATAAAACTTTTCTAATTTTGACCTTGAAATACTAGTGATTGTTTTTGGTTGCAATTTGTATGATACTTAAGTCAATATTCCACTAACAGCCTCATGCTGAATGAGTTACCGACGCAACTATGGGGGGACTTCCGTCCGCAAATGCTTTGAATATCATACAGATAGCAGGAGTTGCGTCTGCAAGTATGGACTTGCGGATGCAACTAGTTTTGAGCATGAGGCTGTAAGTATACAATTCAAATTGGACAATTTCAATCATAAGCCAATTAGATTTCAGAGTTTCAACTTTCATTCAAACAATTTTTCATTGGCAAGTATATTGGAATATGGACTTTACAGAATGTGCTTTTAAGAAAAAATACAGGAGATTGCAGGACCCACAGCCTTCTTGATGCCTCATTCAGAAGACTGCGATCAAAACAAGTGCTAACAAGTGCTTTTGGTGAATAAACATACAGTTTTCGCAAGAAAATTATTGAATATGTGATGTAATGAAATATGCCGGTTGTTTCAATTGCAGACAATTTCTGTTATCACATTTTAGCATGTTAAATTCAATGTGTAAATGTGTATTTTATCACGTTAACTCAACTCGCTACCATTTCCATGCAAGTGCCGTGCCCATGAATCTGTATGTTGTGTTGACCTAAGATTTTATTTTTTGCTGCTTGGCGGCATACTGCTACAATAATTGTCAAATACTGTGCATGTGGAGAAAACGTTTTGACCAACCAACCCTGCCTCCCAACCTTAGTTACATGAGATATGGATTTAAAATATAACAGCGATGTACTAGGTAGGTAGTAGGAAACTAAAATTTAGTAAATTACAGGAGACTACAGATATCATGATGGTAACATATTTGCACAACTAAATACATTTTTTAAAGATAAAGTTGCATATCTTCGCAAAATCCATATATTACTAAGAAACCATACCACGGTATCTTCAGCAAGCCACAAATTCGAATGATTCAATGCAATTGAATATCCAAACCAATCTCTAAGCTTGGTGCTCATTCTCAAATCAAAACAGCATGCGAAAATGTTCGACTATGCGAAATCAAGGAAAATCTTTTGTATTAATATAGCTGAATCCATTGTGCAGTGGCTCATTTCCGCATGGCGAACATTTTCAACAAACTCGAGAACAGGCCCCCGGTGTAGAACTCACTCAAGTCCTGCGATCCCTTCGACGACGAGGTTGTCGCTGGTCAGCGTGCCAGTCTTATCGAAGCAGCAGATCTCCACTTTGCCAGCGAAAGGGATGCGGAAGGGTTCCGTGCAAAAGACAGCCAGCTTTGATAGCGAGAGCAGCGATGTGTTGACGGCAAGTGACAGCTCAATCGGAAGCTCCGGCGGAACGACGGACGTTAAGATCAGAGCACACTCCAGGAACAGCTTGTAGCTAAACGATCATAACAAGTTATATACTTCACTAATTTATATGTAAGTATTGCTAAAAAACACTAGCACTAATCACTTCTTAAATAATATTGTCTGTACTACACCCTTCAGTGTATAAATAATGAAAAATATATAATCAAACGGTTCCATTTGAATTTACAACCAATCACAGGATCTCGTTTAAAATTAAAATTATACTCGTGACGGCCATTATGACAATTAGTGTGTGAACAAAATTTCAGATCAATTGGTTGAAGGTGTGCCCCAGACATTGCAGGCAAAAACACACAAAAATATGAAGAAACAAACAGAGAAAGTGCCATAAAAGTCCCGTAGAGACACTCATTTAAAATTTAAAAATGAAGACTAGACTGAAGTTAATCTAAAATCAGACTGCTAAGTGCTCTTACCGGTTGCGCAAGGGATCAGCGGAGCCCCTCACCCACACATACGCTGCAGCCGCAACAGCGAAGATCAGTAGAAACAGAATAAAGCCAAAGGTCTCCAAGTTGTTTGCCGTTACGCGCTTCACCCCAAACAGTATTGTGCGCAGCAGTTTTCCCTGTGATGTATTGAAGCCAGTGCGTAGTACGTAAGCAACACAGCCATTGTCTTGAGCTGTTGGAAAGTCAATCATGGTCAGGTGCGCAGTATACCAATGTAATGTGTAGTATCAAATAGGAATGGAGAAAATATCCATATATTTTGATATCAAAAAAATATTAAAATATTGATAGGTACCAGAATATACCTATTGAATATCGATACCTATGTTGAAATATTGATACATCGAAATAAATTTCAATTTTGACAGCCACATTTATGAACATGGTCGTTAGAGATGGGCTGCTTAAAGACATAATAAAGTATTTATTTCAATACGATAGAAGTTGATAGAAGTTTAACTTCTGTGTCACACTTCTTCATAGAAATTACCTAGAATATGTTCTAAATCATAAAAAGTTGAGCTCAAGTTCTGTGATAAGAGTTGCACCTTGTAAATACAAAATGTATGAAAAATGGGAATGTGACACAGAAGTTGTCCAAGAAATTGTACCGTGTAAATTGGGCTTTAGATGTAGGATTTCGTTTCATTCTCTTTGCAATCCTATTAAATAAGTGCAGCGCATCCGGACGTTTCTGAAGATTTTCATTAAAAGTACTAGTATCAAATATCAAGTTTGTTTATTGTTTTAAGTAGGGATGTTCACGATTACGATTTAATCGAATCGATTAATCAATTATGACATTCAAAACGATTAATCGATGTTAGTACAAATAATCGAATTACATCAATTTGAATTTGCCGCCTTTAAAATGGTTGCATTTTACAACACCTAAAATGGCTGCCTTCATTCTGTCCACATTTTTGTGCGTAATATTTTAGTGATAAATTTATGTTAGTGTGTATTTTCCCAAGTTTCAATGTGTATTTCTAATTCGCTTTACCATTTATCATCATTAAATGAATTACGGCACATTACAGCATATTTGAAGTAAAAATGAATGACGTCCCGGACACATTTCATTGTTGAGGTTAATATTGCCGTAAAAGACGATATTATGACCACCCTGAACATGATGATATCAATACGATTTAATTCGATTATTAATTGATTTAATTTACGAAAATCGAATTAATAATCGATTTAAATAAAATAATCGTTGAACATCCCTAGTTTTAAGCATACCTGCTTGGTTACAAAGTTTACAATTCCATTGTAGGCGCTAGTGTTGGGAGAGGAGAAATTTCTCTGATAATATTTTCAAACAATATTCTCCGGATTTTTTATTAAAGTAGGTACACTCGACAATTTATAAAACGGTATTTGAACGAAACAGATTGGCTGCTGGTCAGGTTCATTGACAATCAATCCTTGTTATTATCAATGAAATCAGAGCTCACCTACTAGAGGTAGATGACGAGTAAGTATAGACTTCATCGGATGATGCCATCACATTTTTTTCAGACAATCCATTTCTTTCAAATACCGTTTTATGAATTGTCAAGTGTACCTTTATTTTTCAAAAGATTAGTAGGTAATAAAATAAATATTGAAAGAAGTAGCCTGAACGCTGTATTCTATCATTTATCTGACATTATTAATATAATATGGGCACATCTAATGTTTGCACTGTTAATTAATCAAAAACTGTCAATAGAAAATTGACATTTCGTCGGGTAATTGTTTATCCCCATAAAAAACACTTCGTGTAAAAATACCAGCCAAGTCTCTTCAACTAAAAAAAAATATATGAAATCTAAAAATTCTGCACTGAAAAGTATTGATATCAAAAAATTTGCCAAGTCAAAACTTTATTTGAAAATCAAAAAATACTTGGCGCATCGTGTATATAAATAGCTTAGAAGTATAGGCCAGATATAAAATATACATCAAATATACATATACATATAGTATACCTATAATTCTCAAAAAAATCGATGCGCCAAGTATTTTTTGATTTTCAAATAAAGTTTTGACTTGGCAAATTTTTTGATATCAATACTTTTCAGTGCAGAATTTTTAGATTTCATATATTTTTTTTTAGTTGAAGAGACTTGGCTGGTATTTTTACACGAAGTGTTTTTTATGGGGATATCACTCCTTTTTTTAGTTTATTCTTACAACTTGTGACACATATGAAATGAACAATTACTAAATTCTTTTAAAAAAATCGCCATTTACGATTTGGTTACTACTAATGAAAATCTGTTATATATTCATATATAGTCTTTCGTGAAGAATAGCAAAGGTTTCATTACAATCGGTCAACCCAGTTCCGAGATATGGCATACACATCGGTTTTCAAAATGGCTGCTAAACTTACTGCACTGCCACATAGAATTTATATCTACAATTAATGTGTATCATTTTAGGCTTTCTGAATATGTATTCATTGTATAGAATGGGGAATACAATAATTTTTAAATTTGAATTACTTCATTTCCGGGCTCATAAATAAGAACATTCTAGTTTGACTGTTCCTATTACATTAAGATGGCCTTCCGAATCATTTGGCGCTAGTTTCGTACTGATCGGTCTACCAGTTTTCAAGATACGACGTTACTTCCGGTTTCAAAATGGCGGCTGAAATCTCTGACCCCTTGAATTTTAATTTACACATGATAACATCTTATTATAAGCTGTCTCAAATAGTGTTTATTGTATCAAAATGTAAATTTGTGAGATTTTTCAAATGTGTGACGTCATTTCCGGTTTTGCTATAAGAAACTGCAAATATTATTGTTGATAATACATAAAGTTGACCGTCTAAATTGTTTGGCGCTGGTTTCGTTCAAATCTATTTAGCCGTTATTAAGATATGATGTCACTACCGGTTTCAAAATGGCGGATTCCGGTTGGTTTTATAACAACTCAAATGAGATATCAAAAGTACATACGTTACATAAATATCAAAATAATCGGATCAATCTTTGTTGCCGAAATGCCAATCGATGTATTTCAAATTTCATGACGTCATTTCCGGTTTCGTTAACATAATTTTTAGTCTTTTGCTACTGATAATGCATATAGATGACCGTCTGAATCGTTTGGCGCAAATTTCGTTCCAATCAGTTTAGCCGTTGTTGAGATATGACGTCACTTCCGGTTTCAAAATGGCGGCACAAAAAATTCATGGGGTGAAGGTTAAATCAGACGCCAAAAGTGCATACGTGGTAAAAATGTGAGATCAATCGGTTCAGCCGTTTAGGCTGTGGCCTTGTTACCGGATTTGAATTCCAGGAGACTACTACTACTACTACTACTACTACTACTGAGATTATTATTATTATGAAAACCGCCCTAAAACACTGTTTTCACTGCCCTTTAGCTCGCAAAGGGCGTAACCTATTGGGCCCAAATTTGGTATATGTAGTAGGGTGGGCCATAGCTCGAAATTAAGATATTTCGCAACAATGTGAGATTTCCCAATTTTAAGATCCAGTAGGCCGAAAATGCCACTTTGATGCTTACAGTAAAAGTGGGTTGCTCCAGCCTTTTTAAATGAGAGTGTGCGCGCGCCGTACGACTTGGCTGGCGTGGAGCGACCGCTCCACTAGATTTGTTGCATACGCCCATTTCCTGATTTTTCAGGGGAGCTGCCTAGAGATTAATTTAGTAATATCTCTGAACATAGATATCTGTAGGTCGGCAGAATCTTATTATGATTGTAAAACATGTCAGAGGTAATTATGGAATGGTGTATTAGTGTAATTTATCTCTTGTTTTTCATAAATATTGCAAATAAGTTTGGATATGGGACACAGGTCCGCACATTTATCAACTATGACTATCTTGAGTGTCCCATAACCAAATTATTTAGCTATAAAACCACCGTACAGTGGCTATACAGTTGTAACAAGTTGGCCTATCTAGGTTAGAAAATTAACTTTAAAAATAATAATGTTTGCTTGAAATAGGTTTACAGAATGAACAAGCTTGTAGCATGGCATTCTTAGAGTCAAGGTTAACTGAACACAAAGTAATTAACTAGAATCATTATGTAAACTTACAATCTTAAATTTCAATAGCAATCAAAATATAGACAAAAATATAACGAGCAATCAAATAAGTTTAACAATGTGCAATTATATCAAGAAAGTGAGTGAATCCATATAAAAAGTATGTGACCTTACCTAAATTGTGATGTCACGACGTAATAACAAGTGAACCAGTCATTGTGATAACGCTGCAAAACCAGTCAGCTAGACTAGTTTTCAGTGATTCCAAGAAAAGCATGGGCTTACGTGCAGAAAGAAAGTCGTTTCGCGCGTTTCCGAGATGACAGAATGCCTAAAAATAGCTACCACGTGTACGAAACCAACCAATCATATTCTTTGGCGGTAAACCGAGGTGAGAGGGTATAAAACGTCAAGCTACCAGCCAAACTTCATCAGTCGGAGTTTTCTCAGGCAGTGAGACCTGTCTCGTGAACCAGTGAAGCCAGTGGGCGCGAATATAGTATAACTTCAGCGGGACAGTGCCGACGTGATCAAGACCATTAAACGTAAAGTAACATTTTGTACAAACTTAAAAATTAATAAAATCAATCTTCAAGCCAAAATGCAGAGGCATATAATATCGCATTACAATTTTCGTTTATCAGTGATCAACTGAACAGTTTCAAGTTTTTCAACATATAAAAGTATTAAAGTCAGTGACTTGCACACTCCGGGAGGATCCGACGAGTCTGCAGCCACGAGCGTCATCAGCCTGAGCCAACTTAAACCAACTGCCCGAGGAGGTCACTCCTTGTCCTTGTGGACGTCCTGGTAACCAAAGGGGTTACCCAGACATCATCACATCGCGACTGAAGGGGTGACATATCCGGTCACTCAACTGCTGTTGAACAGGAGTTCAATAGACTCACTGCTCGAGGGTCAACGCCATCTACTGTTTACTTCACGCAAGGCGACATCATCACTACGGCTGACGTATCGAACGTAATATTGTACATAATAATTTTGATTGCTCCTTTCACATCAATGAACATTTATTTTCTTTATAATAAACAGATTATAATATTGCTGATTCTTTGTGTTCTACCCTCTGAGCCAAATCCCGCAGGTTTCACAGTTCATTTTCTACTAAAATATTATGCTGCCTAATGTTTCTTTAATTAATAATCAAAATAAATTATTAAATAAATAATAATAATAATAATCCATCCCTGGTTCCAATTTAATGGGTCAGGGGGTGGGTATTCCCACCAACACTAGGGCCGCAGGACTCCTGGAAACCGGCTGGCCACGCCTGGCGTTTCCTCCTCTTCTTCCTCCTCTTCTTCTTCTTCCACTTCTAATTGTTCCACAAATTCCTTCCACCATGTTCTGTCCTCCCACTGTCTCTCAGCCTCCAACTCACTCCACCTTCCTCCTCTCTCCAACACATCCTCCTTGATCAGTCCAATCCACCTGTCTCTTGGTCGCCCCACTCTCCGAGTTCCCCCTGTAGCCGCTTCAAACACCCGCCTTGGCACTCTATCGGTTCCCATCCTCTTCATGTGGCCGAACCACCTAAGCCTCTCTCTTCCCAGCTTGAACACCAATCTTTCAACCCCAAGCTCTTTTCTTATCTTCCTACTTTGGATCCTATCCATTCTTGTCACCCCCTTCACACTCCTCAAAAACTTCATCTCAGCTGCCTGTAGCTGATTCATTTCCTTTCCACCTGCTGACCACGTCACTGCCCCATATGTTAGAATTGGCAGGAAAAACATCTTGTACATAATGATCTTGCAGACTTGTGGAAACTTCTCATTCCACAGCAACTTCCTCACTGCTTGATAAAATGCCTCTGCTTTCTTTCTTCTTTCTTGTATTTCTCTGTCTACTTTAGCCTTGTTGGTGAGCAGGCTACCCAGATACTTAAACTCTTCCACCTCCTTCAACCATCCCTCTCCAAGCTTGATCCTAGCATGACCGTGTTTAAGCTTCTTTCTTTCCATTGTCATTACTTCACTCTTCTCTTCGCTTATTCTCAAACCCATCTTCTCTGTCTCTTCACTCCACTTATCAATCTTTAACTGCACTTCCTCCCTAGTTTCTCCCCACACCACCACATCATCCGCATAAATCAACGTTTGAGTATCGATCCCCTCATTCGGCTCTGCTTTCTTCAACAACTCGTCCATTACTATGATGAACAGTGTTGGTGACAACACACTCCCTTGCCGAAGCCCTTCACTAATACTAAACCATTCCGATCTCCCCACTCCCGACTGCACACAACTCACACTGTTCTGATACATACATTTGATCCGCTCAACCAAGTCCTTGCCTATTCCTCTCTTCACCAAACACTCCCAAACTATTTCCCTTGGCAACCTGTCATACGCCTTCTCCAAGTCCAAGAAAGCCATATGCATTTCCTGCCCCCTCTCCCACTGCTGCTCCATCATCTGTCGCACTGTGAAAATTGCGTCTATTGTCGATCGCCCTCTCCGAAATCCATACTGTTCTTCTCGCAACCCCTCTTCAACATAATTCTTCAATCTCCGTTCCACTATCTTCTCAAACAACTTCGCACACTGACAGAGTAAGGTCACACCCCGGTAATTATTACATTTCCTTCGATCTCCTTTCTTAAAAAGGGGAACAATAATCCCCTTTTCCCAATCAACTGGAATTCTCTTCTGTTCCCATGCTGCTCGGATCACTCTACAAAGCCATCTTCTACCATCCTCCCCTGCAGCTTTTACCATTTCTATGGTAACCTCATCAATACCAGGCGCACGACCATTCTTCATTTCCCGCATGGCTCTAGTTACTTCTGCATCACAAAGATCTTCCTCCATCTCACTGTCTTCCATTTCACTTCCAATCTGCAGCTCTTCTTCACCCATTGATACATTAAGATCCTTTTTTACATTTAAAAGATTCTCAAAATACTTCCCCCACATCTGGTTTAAAATAAATTGTAAATTATTTTTGTTACATTTAAAACAGTTAAAACTGTTTCGAAGAATGTAACATCAAAATTATCTTAATTATAAACAATTAATTAGACATGTGACATTAGAAATTGAACATTGGCGATAGCTTTTCTGGCAGGTTTGGCCCGGCCAAACCTGCCAGAAAAGCTATCGTAGAAAATGGGTATTCTAAGCGTATATTCTACCGTAGAATATGTAATGTAGAATATTGATGTAGATGACATATTCTACACGTAGAATATTATTTTTAAGAAAAGCATGTTGATATGGTTTATTTATAATGTTCATTTTATTGACTTGTTTTCAATATAAACGCTTTTTCTTTACTATGAAGTAACTAGTATATATAACAACTCTACCAAATTATTGATACGAGAGAGACAAACGACAATTTCTTTCTTCTAAATTTAATATTAACAGAAAAACGCAAAGTGATACTCAATCATCTCATTAGGACTTTAGTACCTACGTAGTTTTATGCGGATGCTGTAATCTAGATTCAATTATCCAAACATAAAGAATGTGTCTGTTAAATTAGAACCAATACTGCAATACACCACATATTATTCAAATCATCGAGTGTTCCCTATTGTAGCATTGTAGGGGAAGTGTGCTATGAATGGGCTTATTAATTAAGAGGTAGGATTGCTTTTTAAACTGCTAAAATTAAGGTTGTGACCGTCTCATACAATATAGAAAGTGTAGAATAAATAATAAAAAAAAGATTTGAACTCGACCGCTCTAAAGCTAAGTTTGGCCATGAATTTAATTTGTTTCTGGTGTATCGCAAGAATTCAGATAAAACCTAGCCATTCAATAGATTTAATAAGAACAGAAGTCATGCAATTTTCTTGATACGTTGATAATTGCGGGATTTATATTTATGTTGATGTAATCAATGGGCTAAGAGTCAGATCTAGTCGATTCTAATCTGTTATAAGAAAGTTACGAAGTTTTGAAGTAATTGAAAGTAGGGCAACTAATAAGGTAAAATAATATATTTTGGTCTTTGCCAACTTTTCCAAATTTTACCATGTCAATCCACTGGCACAAAAAAAAATATTTTACAATAATATTCTACATATTCTACATATTCTACGTGTTATTCTACGTGTGTGTAGAGAATTAATATTCTACGCGTAATGACCCAACCCCTTTCTGGCGTTCCTAGTTTTGCTTCGCGAGTCACGTGACCAAATGAACACATTCGATTGGCTTGCCGAGGATATGGGACAAGCTAACAATTAAAATATATGCATTGCCGAGGATATGCAACAAATAAACATTAAGAAAACCTATTTCCTTGTAATTTTCTGCACTGTTTTCAGTGGATATAGGACAAGTAAATACTCAGGAATACGTGGATCTAACTCCAAAAGTGAAAAAAACGGATACCTATGCAACAAATAAACAATTACACGACGATTTGTGTTGACTTTAAATATTTGCTGCATTATGTTTGAACAACCAATGGAAAGAGAACTTATATTTAAAGTTTAGACAAATTTTGGCTCTTTTCGACAGTGAAAGGTTTGGGATTCACATCAAAAAGCCAATATGTACCTACAGGTTAAGTTACTTCCTTACGTCCACAACTTCTGATAGCATTTAAAAAAAAAATGATACCTACTTGGAAAAAGAGAATCGATCACCATAGCTGCAATACTAATTACATGGTAGATCAAGTAACTGAGTATAATCTAACTGAACATGTACCTACATTATCTTCAATTGAAATTTTGTTCAAAAAATAAAAATAATCCTGAATTTCTCCATCGGAGAAATTTCTTAAAAATACAATCCGAAAAAATCCGAATAAGAAATGTACAACACTAGTAGGCGCCATTCTCAGTTGGCCGGGGTGTGATTGCAGAAGAATGCTCGTCTAGAGCGGGAAAACGGTTTCCATACTCTTTCAACTAGGGGATTAAATGAAAGTTTGGTCTTAATACCTCTGAGGCCAGCCGATGTCTTGCTTGGCGGCGTGTGTTGAACAACTTTGGTGCCGCCATACAGAATATGAAGCTTTCCATCCCCCTCAACATCCAAGTGATGATTGTAGTCGAAATTCTCAACTGGCTCCTTCATCTGCGGTACGGATTCACCTTGAATCAAAGAACCACATTTGTTTGTGTAAAAATTTAAAAAATGATTTGAAATTCACTCAAGCAAATAAATGTGTTTGTTCCAACTGATATTGGTCACTGGCAAATTATTTTAATTGTTAATTCATGCAGTGACAAAGAGTTAAGCACCTGTAAGCATGCTCTCATCAACAATGCATGGACCTCGGAGAAGAAGCATGTCGCATGGCACAAAGTTGTCATTCTGTGATCGAGATATTGAGACAATATCCCCTGGCACAAGTTGATCAGTCAGTATTGGTCGCCAACGTCGGTTGCGATAGACCTGAAAGAGCAAGATAACTTATTGTTAGTCGAGACTCATTATTGGGAAGTAGGCACACTAAATAATAGTTTCAATCAACAAATGCACCATGGACTAATTTGGCAAGTCTCAGCAAATCAGCCGCCAGTTTCTTATCATGCCTAGGTACCTTCTTGGTTGGTAAAATTGATTAGTCTGTTATTCCATTTGCTGTAAAGTGTCAAGTACCCACAGAATCTAGCAAAACAATGGCTTACTTGTATCATGTAAGGCTTGGTTCCCATCTTGCGTATCTCGGCCATGTTCCGCAGTTGCTGTTGAACGAGTGTGCACTCAAACATTACGAGCATGATAAGTGTGAAGATCGAGTAGTACCAGTACTTGTCCAAGCACCACAGAGCAACACAGAACACTTGGAACACAAAGAACGGTGCAGTGGCGCGCTCGCGGAACAGTTCCATGAACTCGGGTACGACCATGTCCAATCTGTAATCAATCATTCATTAGGTAGGTGTAGGGTCAGCGTCAAAAGAAGCCAGCCAAATCCCCATGTTGGTATATGGGAAACCGCCAAACCGGTATAGAACTATTGGAAGTGGGTGTACCCATGTCTGTGGAAACAGTCAAGAACCATTCACATAGGTCTTGCATTTTTTCTATAAACCATTAACAAGTATGCCGAGAGTGGTTTTTAAGAGAGAATCAGTGCTAGATGACCGACCAACAACCTTCGATCTCATGCCCTTTTTTGGACTTCTTAAAGTTAGCTAGTAGGTACATCATAGAATAAAATAAAAAGAGATGGAGGAATTTATACCTAAGTTATTTATTCCTAAAGTTTGCAGTGCGGTTTCAACTTAAAAATAGGCCCCCAGGTGGGACGTCATTAGTTCTTTGTCCTTTCATTTTGTAATGACTGTTTAAGAGCCTTTGCAACAAATATCCAGAAAAAGATTTAAAAGTGGAGACACTAGACGAACCATTTTGTCATTGTAAACAGTGGTATACACTGCCAGCGCAGTACGCCACGCTAAGCGAAATAAGCGAAATTCGTCGAAACCCCCTCGTTTTTAGAATCCCTACCATTGTATTCTGCTAAGGCCGGGTAGTACCAACTTTGGATTAGCTAATTGTCGATAGTTAGTGGGCAAATAGGCACCGAGTGTTCATACCCCCAGCGCCACTAGCGAGAGAAATCGGCAAAAATGTGCGGCGAAGAATCAGAAATTTTATAATCTCTCATTGGCCGTGGCCATAGCAGCCGACAAAAATCCACAGATAACTCAAAATAGCTCAGAATTGGTAAAAGAGATGAACAAACTAATAATTTTATTAGATTCAGTGGAATTGTTTACACTTCATACATTTTGCACAGCGAAATATAATTTTGCGTATTATTGAAAGAATGCATACAATGAGTAATGAGTTGCTCATTTATGCCACCCATCGCGCTGTCTCTAATTTTCAGAAACAAAAGAGAGTCAACACTCGGTGCCTATAGCCAATGAATCCAGTTGGCAGGAATTCCACAGCCAATAGGATGTTTAACTAAATTCCACTAACCACCGATAATTAACTAAATCCAAAGTTGGTCCTACCCAGCCTAATGCCCCATTTACACGGTGCAATTTCTTGAACAACTTCTGTGCCACAGAGGTTCTGCTCGTGCGCAGTATCACTTTTGAGATGATAAAGGGAATCTGCACACGTGCAGAACTTTTGTGACACAGAAGTTGTTCAAGAAATTGCACCGTGTAAATGAGGCTTAAGACCTACCGACACTTCCTGCGACAGAGCATCCCCACCCCACCTTTCTGAGAGAAGTACAAAATGGTACGATACTACGCTTGCAGTGATTTTTACTATAGGTGAACATGTGAATTGTGATGCGATCATGCGAGTGGGTACCAGTGAATGTCATCAGTGGGTACGTACGCTAGGTACGTTAGAAATAGGTTTTGGTAAACTATTTCATAAATATGTCAAATAGATTTAAATTTTATCATGATTAGGTAGGTACAAACAATAAAAAAGGATAAGAAAAAGTATGTAGTTACTCTTCTAACAATGGACAACTCACTCATTGCGGCCGTATTTCAAATCGGCCTTTTGCAAGTCAGTGTCTTCTTGATATCCCTTCCATTCCATATAAAGCCCCAGTGAGTGATCAATTGGGAACTGAAGGCCCTCAAACGTCTTCTTGTCTCCATTCCATATATATTTGGTCTTTTGGAACACAAACCACAGTTTGATGCCGACATCGCTTTCATCCTGGGAATAAGAAATCATTAGAAACAAAGCAAATAATTGAGTGAGCTTTACTGCGGTAGGTACACTTGGCACAACTAAAATTGATCGTTCAATAAATCTGATTGATTGAAAAATGTTAGATTGAAACGTCATGTACTCATATATAAGTCAGTCCAAGCGATCTCCTTGTCTCACTCTAGCAGGTGATCTCACATTTCAATGATAAAACAAGCTTTGATTGGAATGGAACCAGCACTCTGCAGTCATTCAATTTATTCAACAATCAATTTTTGTTGTGCCGAGTGTAGGTACCTACCTACTCTTATGCCACTTTCTTTTAAATTTGTGTTTTTGTAGGCAACAAATCAATCTAAAATTTTGTGCTCACTGTCATAAGAGTGGTCTTGTGTATAGTTATTAGTTTTTGACCGAGATCATGCGATTGGTTAAAATTTTTAAATAAAACCGTTTAATCAATCAACTTTGCATTTTTCAGAAAGATCGGTCAAGAATTTCATTGACATTTTACAGACATTTTATGCTGGTTTTGAAATGTTTGTTAAATTTATTCACAGAAATTCACACTACAAAAGTATCACTGCTCTTGTGATGCATTCAATCAGAATATAGTTTTCCTCTATTTCGAAAGTCCTAGAGCAGAAACTTTCATGCCTATGAAACTTTACGTACAATTCGCATGCAACACGAAGGTTCATTTATCAACGCGTTACAAAGAGCGTTTTCCTTGGTTATTACCTAGGTACTTAATTATGAATTATGAGTTTATTATTGTATATAATCTTCATAATCTTACTTCTTCAACAACCGGAGGCCTGCAAAGTAACATACAACTTACCTACTTTGTAATTTATTATGTAACTGCTCCTAAGTTGAAAAATAAATCTATTTGAATTTTGAATTGAATTTGAATTTGAACAATTATATTCAGTTTTTAATGGCATATCAAGTAGGTAACCTACTACGTACTACTTACACCTAAGAAGAAGTACCTACCTATAGCAGTGAAGTCATCCACAGTAATAAACCAGCTTACCTTGTATTGATGCAAAGGAACCAACTCTGACGATCCATTGTTTGAGGTTGGGACAACCTTCGCTACTCTTGCCTTTGAATGATCATTGGTCTGCAATGGACAATAAAAAACTGACACTCTGCACGTAGCAGGAAGTGCTGCATACACCCCCTAATAGAAATGTGCACTAAAAGATATTTAGTTACCTAATCCAAAATCTATTTCTATTTTCCCTTATGATAATCTAGGTTTTAGTTGCACCGGAGAAACGGTGCAACCTGTATAGCAGCACAAAAACAAGAGATCACTTGTTAAAAGAACGGAAATGAGACGCTCTAAACAGCGCTAAACACTCTAAACAGTGTGATAATTTTTTTAAATTCCACTGCATTCTGGATTGCTTTGTATGAAGCAAAGTGTATTCTCATCTCAGTTTCAATGAAAAACAGATATTTTATGTTGATTTGAGTGGATTATATTATATCGCAATTCATTGATTGCAACCTATGTTTGTGTGCATTACAAAATTACGGTTTGATATTTAGCGCGTATCAGGGCTCGCTCATCAACGCGTTACAAAAAGATTTTTTCCTGGTAGGCAGACCAGGTACACTCGAACAAATACCTAATAATACGGTAGGTAGTACCTCGAAAGAAATGGATTGTCTGATAAAAATTTGATGACATTATCCCATGAAATCTGTGCTAATGCATTATCTAACTCTGTGAGCTCCGATTTAATTGATAATTAATAACAAAGATTGATTGTCAATGAACCTGACCAGCAGCCAATCCGTTTTGTGAAAAGTTCGTTTTTAATTGGTTTGAGTGTAGGTTACCTACTAATTCATTGTTCTATAATGTGTTAAGGTTCAGCTCTTTATAATCAGTGTTGGGTAAGTTCCTTTTGAAAAGGAACTAGTTCCAGTTCCAAGTTCCTCGCCAAAAAAAGGAACTAGTTCCAGTTCCAGTTCCTTCAATAATGAAAGGAACTATGCCGTTCCTAGTTCCTTTATTTATAAAAGGAACTTAGTTCCTTTTAGTTCCTTTTTAAAGAAAGGTGTGATTTTAATTGGAATTGGAATTTTTTAATTGGAACACTCGGAATCCACATTATTTTCTTTTGAAAAGAAAAATTTCTCAGATTTTTAAATGGTAAAACATTTTTGTTTGCTGCCATATTTCAATCACTGTATCGCAGCAGATTCGAAAAGATTATAATAGAGATAAGAAGATCCGTAAAAACTAAAAATTCAGTGGCGGTGTGATGTGTCCTGTCCTACACAGTGATCGGAAAGGAAATGTGAGGAAGGAAACAAAGTAAATAAGCTAAAAAGACGACGATCTGAAATCTGAAACCTGTGTGCCTGCGCACTGCACTTGTTCACGAGTCATTAGTCATTACTAGGAATGGAGTTCTAAGGGTTGGCCACGGGACTACAGGTAGATAGATGTCCATTGTGTTAGGGTATAGGTGACGACTGGTTTGAGTTTTTTTAGATGCCAAATAGCTTAGAGGGACATCTGACTTCTCTGACAGAATTAAACAAATGCTTCTAGAGGAGTGCAGTTTTTCGGAATAAAAGTACAGTCAAGTTTGAACAAGGAACTTAGCAAAAATCGTTACAGTTCCTCAAAAAAAGGAACTAAACCGTTCCATAGTTCCTCCCTAGAAAAAAGGAACTAAGACGTTCCATAGTTCCTAAGAAAAGGAACTAGTTCCTAGGAACGGAACTATTTCGTTCCGTTCCTACCCAACACTGTTTATAATAGGTACCTATGTTATATGTAGGACTAGTTCTGCCGGAGTGACCTCTTAACTAGGGATTTGTGCCACCGGTAATGTAATGATTGATGAATTATCAATAGATTCTACGATCACCACACTTTACAGGGATCGGAAACTGTCTGCGTATTGTGACGTCATTCCCATAAGACCAATGCTAAATGATGGCGGCCCAGTGCTTGGGCCGCCGATTTGCACCCATTTACTTCCTGCACCCGTTTACTTCCGGCCGGTGACCCGCGAAATTTAAAAAAAGTACGATTTTGGAGTGTTTTAATTTGATTCACACAATTGCCGCCAGGTTTGAAAGAGCTTCTCAAACTTGCCGCTGCTAGTGATGATAGCGCATTGTCGAATATTTGAATTCTGTTCTGGCGGGAGATAAAGACATGTGTCACGTGAGCGGCATCACAGCCGCCTGTTCTATGATTGTTGTGTTCAAGGTGACCAAGCACATGGCCAGCTAGTCAGACAGTTTCCGATCCCTGTAAAGTGTGGTGATCGTAGATAGATTACTGTTGCCGCCAACAGTAGAATAGAATACATGATAGGGACCCTACAGTGAAAATAGCCCAGGTCCGTAAAAAAGGGTAATAACAGACAAGACGTCTGCAAAGAACCACAGAGAGCTGCACACACAGAACCAAATGACGGAAGATCAAACACAGAAAGACCCGAAAACCCGTGCAGACATCTCGTCTATAATGGGCCAAGACGGGAGATGGGAAAATCATGGAATGGTTTTAAGATCAACCATTGTGTTTTGATTATAGACAATACCAATGATATATCTACCTAACTTTTTTTTTATCCTTTCATGTTAAAAGATCACCACACAACAAACTTCTAGTGAAACTGTGCGAATGAGGTTATGATTACTCTGCGATACTTATTTTTACAGGCATTTAAAATTATACCTCTAAGGTAGATAGATATCAGAGAAGATCGGATAAAATATTAGCACAAAATACTCACGCTGCTGCACGTCAAAAAACATTGCACGTGGACAGACCAATGGCAACAGAGGCAGCTTAGAATCTGCAAGCAGCCGATAGCAGCTACACCGATCAGTCCTGCTTCGTAAAACTCCTCAAGACCGTAGATGAATATCCACCCGTATAACCATCCGCCGTATAAAATTAGAAAAGGCAACACGTATCCGTGAAGTAGAAATGGACGTGGTATATGTAAAGTGACAGTCTGCACAAGTTCATCAACACTTAAACTAGTCGCCATTTTCCTTACTAACTATCAGCTGATTCTCCACAGCCATGTGGAAACCGCACAATCTCGTCCATTATGGCGGTAAAGTTTGACCACTTTTAAAATCCAAAATTTCAAACGCGGGTAAAATTTCGACAAGCCGATGCCACTTTTAATCAAGTGACAAAGAAACATTCAAATTTAGGATGGCTTCACTATATAGTACTAAATGGCATCGGCTCAGCATAATTTCTTCATAAGATGAAAGAGTAATGTCGTACTCGTATCTCTATGATAAGATCATTAGTTACGACTACGCCAAGGTCCACTAGATCTCCGCTAGTAGCGCACTCCGCTAGGAGAAGATTTAGTGGACCTTGCGACTACGCTTATAAAGGAGGCTGTGGTTACAACTTTACTTACGATGTGGTTACGATTAGCCCTGGGGGCTTATTCTCGAAAAAGTTATCACGTCATAACTTCCAAGTTATGATTCATAAGGAGGTTTGTCCTATCTCTCACCATGTTAATATTATGACTTTTTTATGATTCATAACTTATGACGTGATAACTTTTTCGAGAATAAGCCCCCAGCTGTTGTTAAATACACATTCAACTGTGTATTCAACTGTTGTTGAATACAGACCAATTATGTACCTATTTTATGTGCTCAATAAATTACATTATTATTATTATTATTATTATTATTATTATTATTATTATTATTATTATTATTATGTAACGCAACAATATTCAAAACTTCGGACAAGAGATGCTAAAAAATTAAAAATAGCCAATCAAGAAAGAATTTGTGTCCGAATTTTTACTGCAGCTATGGAGTCTCAAATCTATTTATAGATTCGTAAAAACCACTATGGGTGGCTGGGAAAAATTTGGTTTGCTACTGCTACTCGTAATAGACCACATTTTAAATTATCTAGTTAGCTCTGCTTTTCAAAAAATGTCATATGCAGTACCGTGATCCTCATATCTATTCATGTTATGATCCATTGTTGAAAAACACTAATAGATATGAGGATCACGGTACTGCATATGAAATTTTTTGAAAAGCAGAGCTACCTAGATAATTTAAAATGTGGTCTATAGACACTCGCTCAATTATCAAAAAACAAATCCTAGCCACACCTAAATTTTTCACAAAATGGAATTCACATTTTCAATTTATTTTCATATTTTTATTATTTATATTTTTAATTTTTATATTTTCAAACAAACAGTTCAATATGCATGAAAGTTAAATATTGGTGACTGATGATAGTGCTAGGTGACAAAAATTAATAAGAGGGACAAAACAGCATTCCGCTTGTAGGTTGGAGGGACAGGGTGGTAAAAAGCGCTATTGTCCTGGCTAAATTGGGATGAATGGACACCCTAAGCAGTACTCTATAAACAAATAAGCTACAAACAGTTCTTGTTTGCACAAAAGTAGCTGAATCTGAAATTATGTGATTTTCAAAATTTGAAAATGGCTCATACCTTTCGAATATTTTTTTTGTGAGCATTTACTGCAACTTTGTCGCTTTTCAGATACACTATCTACAATTATACAGCCACAATAGTAAAAATGGTTCTTCTTCCATCTGTTTTGATTGTGTACTTCGGCTGACATACACAAACTGGCATTTTATGATATTTTCAGTCTCGGTGTCAGTGTTTTACAATTTGAAGCATTTGATCTATCGTTAATAATTTATATTTATTATTTAGGAACAAGGTGGGTATATACTTAAATTAAACATAAAGTAGCAATGGAATAGTAATTTAATGAAATTGAATATATCAATAGTAGAGGGTCAATCATTAATCAATTACAAAATAATTATTGTTCAACACCGTTAATTAAAATAGGCAACAGGCAGAAGGCACACTGGGCATAGTAAGTTATCTACAATCTACATTGAATCCAATTCAATTGCAATTATGTAGGTTGCTTTTTCTTAGATTTAGCCTCTTAAGATTTAGCTATGAACTAACTAGTCTAGTCTACACTAACAAAATGAATACTTTGAGACTGATCATTACCCGTGTAGGATGGTATGTTTATAAAAATAATTTTTGAACAGATATTTGTAGTTCATAATACATACAGAAAGCAACTTTAGATTAGTGCACACTAGATCCATGGGGACCAGCCATAGTAAGTCTTGCCAAGAATGTGATAGTCAGTGGCCTGGTCCAGTAAACATTCAATCTGTAAACCAAGAAAGTTTCTCTATTAGGTAGTGTTTTAGGAGGAAGAAATTTATTAAAATCCCTCGCATCCCCGCCACCAACAACCCACCAAAACTTAAAATCTGTGGCACATAAATTTGGAACAAATCTAAATTTAGCTAGTTAAAGTTGTAGTACAAACATCTCTCAGGAGGACTAATATTATACGCATCATATACTCACTTGTTCCTCAGGGCTGAGGCCATTACTCTGTAGCCGCGCACGGACATTGTGCTGGGGATCTCCTCGAGCCAACTCGGTGCACTTCTGAAGAAAAGTTCCTTTGTATTTTCCAAGTCTCAGATCATCGCACGTAGCAGCTGCTGGATTCTGGCCCTGCAGTTTCTGTTTCGCAGATGCAATCTTGGTACGCTCAAACCATCCTTCTTCTCCATCATCTAGGAAAGAAGAACAAATATTTCAATGCACAAACTTATAATTTAACAAGCCAGCATTTATAAGGGCATAACATCCAGTCAGGGATTGAAAACCAAACCAACACATCTGCTTACAGGAGGCCAATTCTTGAGAATACACATTCTTAAACCAAGTTTTCATTATAAAACTTGAAAAAGTTGAAGGCTATGGTCTAGTTCTCAACTATTTCTAAGTTTTAAACAATACAAGCGTGAACAGTACCAAAACGGAAAAGCTCAAGAATTGGCCTAAAGATCTACCGTATATTGAAATGATTAACATGAGTCATGACAAACATTGGGAGGAGAGTAGCAATTAGTTACATACGAGTGCAAAAATGGTGGAAATAGAGGCCAACAAGCACACCAAATTCATACAATATCCGATTGCTTTTTACCTTGAGCCTCATTTTCTCCTGGTGAATCAGCAAATCTGATTTTGCTGGCATTTCTCTGCCAATCAATAGAGGGCTCCTGCACAAACACCTCCATCGTGGCCAAAAGCAAGGTCGATGCTGATTCTTGCCGAAGTGCGCGCAGACAGTGCAGCATTGTTTCGCGGTACAAGCCTGCAAAAATACCCACAGCAAATCACATAGCTGCCCATCCACCACAGCGTAAAGTGAATTTTGGGGCCACAGTGTTATTCATTAGGTAATACATTGAAAATGAAGAATTAAGTGATCTTCATAAATCCAGAGAGTTAAATGATGGGCATAATGTAACTACCATTAATTAGTTACTTTGATTAAGTCAAATAAAAAGTTAAGAAGTTGGTAAACTAGGAAAATGCTCAGTGTGATGATAAGAGGTGTAACACGTTGATGAGAGAGCAGTGAGCACAGATGCGTGCAAAACCTCTAACCTCCGTTATTTTCTATACCACTTGCCTAGACATTTGAGAAAATAAGGAACACAACTGCACTCTTTCAATTTAAAATTTCAATTTTTAAATTTGTGTCTCTTTTTCAATGAACTTGGAAACACTAACTGACAAAACAAATAAGTGCATCTATAATCTTTAAAAGCCATCTTGTCAAAGTGGCTCGACCGCAAGTTACCGCTAGGCTTGGTACCTATATGAGATCATAGTAAAACAATAGCTTACCTAGTCCCTCATGCATGGGCTGTATCAGGTTTATGATGTGCGGTGTAAGACGGAACGGAATTAGCTCAGGCAAGGGTAGTAAATGTGTTGCTGTACCGAATGCATAACCAAAGTCTATCCCAAGCATTTTTCCGCGATTGGCAATCACTAGACTGTTGCTAAGATGTCGGTCACCAATTCCGAGTAGCCAGTGAGCCAGAGAGACAGTTGCATGACTTGTAGCCAGCTCGTGTCTGAGCAAGAAGTAGCGTTCGGAGCTACCACTTAGGTTCAGCACAGCTCGTCTGTGAAGTAAAAGTGACACACACATCGTAAACGCACAAACATCAGGTGAAGTGCCCATATAGCGTTAGTTACGATTAGCCCTCATGTGACGCAACAATATTCAATAGGTCGGACAAGCGATGCTAAAAAATTAAAAATAGCCAATCAATAAGAAATTTGTGTCCGACTTTGCACTGCACACTTGAGTTGTCAATCTATTTATAGATTCGTAACTAACGCTATACCTAATCTTTTATGTATTGTGTCTAATATTTTATACATCGTCACTCTACATACATCATTTATGTATTGTGTTTGAATATTTCAGAATATTTCTAACAACTAGGTGTTAGTAAATCAGTAGTTATTTTGTAAAATAATAAGTGGGATGCTCAGCGGTTGTCAGGAGAAATGTGCATGCTTTGAAAAAAAATGGGGGTTTTGCAGGGATGGACACCGAATATAATGCGAGTTCAGGGCGCATAGCCCCGTGAAGATTTTGAATTTCAGGAATGAATTTGGTGCCTTTCTACATGATTTGTACACACAATGTTATGCCAAATATGAACTCCCACAAAAATACAAATGGGTGGACGTCATCCACCGTGAAAACAGATTGAGGGGACGCGTCCGCCCTCACCCACTACCAAATTATTAAGCACTGATGTAAATCTATCTACCTTTATCTCAAATAAAAATGACAGGTAGTCTCAATTTTGAAACTAGTTGTAGATACTTTGGAGAAGAGCAACATAAGAAGTGAATTTATTTAAGACATATAGGCTGTTCAATTTACGCTTACAACGCCGTTAGGGTGTAAATAAGCAGCACCATCCAGACCTTCCATCTGAATTCACACTTTGCCAACCTAAACTCTCCAAAAAAAAATCCGCTAACTTGAATGTGCCACCTAGTTCTAGCTGATTTTCATTTTGTTGTGTTGGTTCTAGCGTAGTACATCATTATCGTTGCCATCTTCACCACCATAATCATTTGTACAGAAGATTTGAACAAACTGTACTAACCATAATTATACTAGGAAAATGCTCAGTGTAACGCGTTGATGAGCAAGCACGGGTATGTGCAAATTCTCAAACCGGAAATGCGTACACAACACACAGAAAACATATACATCCATATTGAATTGAAATATGATATCAACATAAAACTATGCTTTTCATCGAAACTTTAAAATAGCATCTAAGCACCCTGGTTCATCAACATCATAAATTATCTAGTTAGCTCTGCTTTTCAAAAAATTTCATATGCAGTACCGTGATCCATATGGTTTTTCAACAATGGATCATAACCATAATAGATACTTGGATCAGGGTACTGCATATGAAAATTTTTGAAAAGCAGAGCTAACTAGATAATTTATTATGTTGTCTATTCAATTGGCACTGGAAAACATTCGTTTCGATACTTCATTACTGACAGATATTAAAAATGTCAATACGTTCATACGTTCTTAACTGATTGGGATGAAATTTTGTAAAATAAGAGACAATATTGGTCTTAATGATCATGCAAAATATGAGTTTGATCAGAATTATCGAAGACCGTTTTTATTTTTCAGCCTATCAGGAGATATTTATTTAAATTTTAACCAATGAATGGATTTCAAAACAAATTAGGGTCTGCAAACAGAGAAGGTTGGTTTTACATGTGTGCAAAATTTAAGCTCGATCGAAGAAAAACTCTGACCTGTATAGCCAAAATATGAGTTTGATCAGATTTATCGAAGACCATTTTCATTTTTCAACCTATCAGGAGATATTTATTTAAATTTTAACCAATGAATGGATTTCAAATAAATTTAGGGTCAGCAACGCCCAGAGAATGTCCGAACATGTGTGCAAAATTTCAGCTCTATCGAAGAAAAACTGTGACCTGTATATCGTCAGTAACAGAAAAAAAAAATACACAAAAAAAACAAAAAAAAGAGGTCTGTGCCAAATGAGCCAAAAGGAGACGCTCGCTTCGCTCGCTCAATTATTGCTAATTCTACAAATAGATATTATGTAAGTTTTACCTGAGTATGTCCCATGGCACCAAGTTCACTCTTTCTCGATAGGCAGCAATTGTCTGATCCCGAGAGTATTTCTCAATGGCAGCCTTCATACAGCTCAGTGTGTCTTTAGAAGCTCTGCAAGCTGCCTGTATCCATTTTATAAAAACTTGTGGGATTGTATCACTAAAACATGGAAATATAATTGTTAGAGCCCAGGGGCTGGATTCACGAAAAGTACTAGTATCTGCAAATACGTATTAACTTTTGATTTAATACCAAGAACTCTATGTTAAATGAAAGATAATACCATAAGATAGTAGTGTTGGGTAAGCTCCTTTTGAAAAGGAACTAGTTCTAGTTCCAAGTTCCTCGCCGAAAAAAGGAACTAGTTCCAGTTCCAGTTCCTTCAATAATGAAAGGAACTATTCCGTTCCTAGTTCCTTTATAAAAGGAACTTAGTTCCTAAGTTAGTTCCTTTTTAAAGAAAGGTGTAATTTTCATTGGAACATTAAAAATTGCAATCTTCATATTAAAAATTGAAAATTAAAATTCTAATTACTGTATCAAAGTAGATTCGTAAAAACTAAAAATTCAGTGGCGATGTGATGTGTCCTAGACAGTGATCGGAAAGGAAATGTGAGGAAGGAATCAAAGTAAAAGCTAAAAACACGACGATCTGAAATCTGTGTGCCTGCGCACTGCACTTGTTCACGAGTCATTAGTCATTACTAGGAATGGAGTTCTGTGGTCTGAAGGTTTGGCCACGCGACTAGAGGTAGATAGATGTCCATTGTGAGGGTAGGTTCGACTGGTTGAGTTATTTTTAGATGCCAAATAGCTAGGGGGACATCTGACTTCTGACAGAATTAAACATATATGTGGCTTCTAGACGAGTGCAGTTTTTCGGAGTAAAAGTACAGTCAAGTTTTAAAAAAAGGAACTTAGCAAAAATCGTTACAGTTCCTCAAAAAACGGAACTAAACCGTTCCATAGTTCCTCCCTAGAAAAAAGGTACTAAGACGTTCCATAGTTCCGGCAGGGTAAACGAACAGACCTAATAATTCGCAAACATATTGTAAAAAACAAACGCATTCTTACATTTCGTGATAGGTATTTTCAATCACCTTTGTAGGTACACTCAAACCAATAAAAATCGGTACTCGAAAAGAAAAGGATTGGCAGATTAAGGTTTGATGGCATCATCCCATGAAGGCTGTGTTAACGCATCATCAACCTCTAGTAGTTGAGCTCTTATTTCATTGATAATAACAAGGATTGATTGTCAAGGAACCTTACCAGCAGCCTATCCTTTTCTTTTCAAGTACCATTTTTTATTGGTTTGAGTGTACCCATAATCGTGGCTCTCATAAGTAATTGTAGGTAGGTATATCAATCTTCGACAAGGTTTCAAGATTTCAATATCACTATCCTCATCTCATTACTACCATTCCAATCCAATATGTCTTCAATCACAGCCCTGTTAATTATAAGCAACACACAGACCCGTATATAGAAATTACGTGCCACATTAAATGTCATCATATTAGATAATATTAAATTTGTGCAATTTACATGTGAAAATAATTTTGAATGCAGCTGCTATGAATGTACAGTGATGGAAAGATACAAGGTACTAAACTAAACTAACGTAATTGCATGAAAAGGGGGAAGGAGGGTTTACCTTATCTTTCCACCAATGTACAGCTGCAGACTAAAAAATTACTTGAAATATTTCAAGTCCTTTTTCACAACTAGATTATCGAATTGCACACCCCGGTCTAGTCACGTTACTAGTCTACAATCATAAATGTCAAATTACTTACTAAATATCTTTCTCATCGCCTGTTAATGCATCTGTGATGAAAGTGCCTAGTGGCACAGTGTTGTCTATCCATTGGATCATACCAAGCCGATTCGAAAGCGGAATCACCTGGCGAACAAAAACATAAATGATGAAGAACCATACAACTCAAAAAAATAGATTTGAGACTTAAAGCCAAATAGTACAATATTTTTCTTCCATTAATATTTGACACTTTCTGGATGCTTACGATATGATTCATAGACAAGTTACCAAATATTTCAAGCGACTAGCGAGTGAATGAATGACACGTTTACAGACCTGGTATGTTTCCACGCCAAGTCCACGCTGGCTGCAGTTGGCATCACGTGCCAGGATTTTGTTCATGAGCCGAATCAACTGTTGCACACGTTGGTCTTGACGCAGATCCTCACCGAACTTGACCAAGTAACTATACTCTCGTGCATCATTTCCCAGCACTGTGATGCGCACAGGTCTACGTATGGAGTTTTGAGGCGACACCTGCAATCAATAATACCAGAGTCGCATGGTGTTTTTACCCTTCAAATATAAATCTAAGCATTTTCATTGTACCTAATCTAATCATAGTCAATTATGTATACTGCAGACTCTGACTTGCAAAATTCATTTTCAAAACTTGAATATCCTGATGACACCACAGAGGTAAAGGCATAATATGGCGAGCATGAAAAGTGAAGGCTTTGATTATAAGAACCAGCCAACAATCTAATAAGTAATAGGTAGGTACCTATAACTATTTAGTATTTCTCCATTCAAAAAAATATAGATGGTATTTGAGCTCTACCTCAGCCCTTCACTGTCAATTATTAAATCCATGGTATACTATGTGGAAGCTAGAGAGCCTAGTGGAAGCTATTCAGTTGTGTAACCTTGCTTTATTTAGACTAGGAAAACGCTCGGTGTAACGCATTGATGAGCGAGCACACACACGTACAAATTCTCGAACCAGAATTGCGTACACAACGCACATAAAACATAAAACATCATTATTGAAATACAATACGAGCACTCAATCATCATAAAAGTATCTGTTTTTCGTTGAAATTTGAGAATATCCATCTAAACACTCTTGTGTACTTAAAGCAAATCAGATTCAGTTGCAGTGGAAAATGTACCTTTTAATTTCGATACTGCATTTGATAGATATTAAAAATGTCAATAAGTGCATACGATCTTGACTGATTAGGCTGAAAATGTGTAAAATAAGAGACAATGTTGGTCTTAATGACCATGCAAAATATGAGTCCAAAAATATGAGTGCAAAAATATGACCATATTTAGAGAAGACCATTTTGATTTTTCAACCTATCAGGAGATATCCAACGGAAATTAGGGTCTGCAAACAGAAAAGGTAGTCTTTAGGTACATGTGAGCAAAATTTTAGATCGATTAGTGAAACAATGCAACCTGTGTATCGGTGAGTAGCAGAAAAAAAAACAGGTCTGTGCCAAAAGAGCCAAAAGGAGTCACTCGCTTCGCTTGCTCAATTATAAACTAATAAATAATAATTAAGGTACCTATAATTTATATGCTTATATAAAGAATTCAGATTAGGTAGCCCATGCATAATTAATAATTATTAATTCTGCAACCTGATGTTTGCAAACTTACATTCTTAACAAATCCGGTAATGGTGATGTGATGCTGAGGAATTGGCTTGCTTTCGCCATCGTATTGGCCAGGTATCTCGATGCTAGAATCCCAATGCGCTGCCTGAAACTGGTCCAGCCACGGACTGTAGTCCTTCATCAAATGCCCTCCTTGTTTTTCGGAAGGTACCTCCATATTTTTCAGCACTTCCAAGCACTTGGCATATGAGTTCTTCACCAGCTGGTTGGTGAACAACTTCTCGAGATCAGACTTCTTCCGAAGGAGGGGCTGAGATATCCTGCCTGCATGAGAAAAATACTTATCTAGTCAAGTAAATAAGAGTATGGTCACAATATTGTATCTGCTATTGCAATTCAAAAATGGCAAAATCAAGCAAAATCAAAATCTTTCGGTATTAAAATCGAAACTGTTGACAGAAATAAATAATTTTTTATAAAACATGACCAAATATCCCAAAACTTTGAACTGCTTTTACATAAGCTATACTATTAACTGAGTGCACTGTCTCTTTTTTAATAGTATAACTATTTCCAGGCCGCCTAGGCCCGTGAAATTTGGAATTTTGATAATAAATTTTAGATACATACCTTGGTATTTCGCTGCGTTTTGGATTACAATTTTGAATTTTCAGTAATTTTAATAACTTTACATCACAATTATGTTTGTAATTAATTTGCTTATATGTATGGATGGAACCAGCGGATAGATTATTATTATTAGGGAATATACAAAAGATTTGTAATGCAGCTAAAATCCAATAGTATTAGTAGTTAAAAAAAACATTTGTTGGTAAATCACACTATTTTCCACAATAAAGTGTAAATTTTCATTCATAAATATGAAATTAAAAATCACTGTAAATTTTGGCGGGAAAACGCCATCCCGGCTCATTGTGATGTCATATTTTATTGTAATGTAACCATGGCAACATCATTGTTGGGCTGGCAGCTATAATGCCAAGTTGCATGTTGCACATTGCACTATATCCGTGTGTTCGTAAATCCATCCAAACTATAATCTGAAAAATCCGGATGGAATCCATCCAAAACTATAAAAATGACGTCGATTTAGGTACAACAAACATCCAAGTTTCCGCTGGACAGAAGAAAAAGGCGGCCATTTTAAATATGACTTTGATTCCGTTGTCTGAAAATTGTATGTAATATTAATATCTACTGCCTTGCCAAATGAAAAACACCACTAATAGGTTAGACATAGTTGTTTACCTTTAATTTTTTGTGCCAAAGTGCTGTATACTTTGTGTAAAATAATAATATTAGTGAATTTAGTCCCCATCATTACCAATGGCGCCATTTTAATTTTGAATCTATCCAAGAAAGCAGCTGGATGAGGTGCTGCTAGAAGCTCGGCACGGCACGGAAACGGATTGATGACGTATTAGGCCACGCCCACTAATCCAATGTATTTAAGTACACCTTTTTACTTGGATGGATTCCATCCTTCCATCCGGATGGATTTACGAACACACGGTATGGGTAGTCTATGGGTAGACAAATTCGAACTTGCGAAAATTAAAGCTGGGCACTTTAAAAAATATAACTCCATAGTTAAGCAGAATTAAAACTTGTGAAAATTTCAAATAATAAAAGTGCGACCACGGCCGGATTCGAACCGGCGACCCCATGCACCGCAAGCCAATGCGCTCGTTGTTCACAGCGCCACCGGGACAGCGATACTGAATGCCGTTTGTAACCACTATATAAATAAAAACATGCGTAACGTTCGCGCATCTTCTACTGCGCAATGTGAAACTTGGCATTTTAGCTTGTTGGTTGATATAAATGACATCACATCACTTGATGGCGTTTTCCCGCCAAAATTTACAGATTTTCAATTTCATATTATGAATGAAAATTTACACTTTTTAGTGTGAATATATGTAGTGTGATTTACCAATGAATATGTTGTTATTTTGAATTATAGTTTTAAATAAATTCATGCACATTCCCTATATTCCCATATTCCTTATATTCCCTGCATGTATAGGAATAAAATTCTACATGAAGAGTGATGCATGACTTGCCTCGCTTGCAGAGCTCATCACTGGGGAACAATTCATCCATCATGACCAGATAGGCCTTCTTGATGATTTCGACGTCACGTGAGTTTTCCAAGTGGTCAATTAACACGTCTCTGTGATATTTGAGAATGATGTCAAACTGAGCAAGGCTCGAGAATGCTTGGATCATCTTGTCTAGCAGTGGATCAGCTAGTAATGTGGTGCTCAACCTGCAAACAGTGGTTCATAGGATATGATGTGCAATGCCTGTGGGGTGGCTTATACTAATCAATAATTATTTCCCTCCATTTTTGGAAAGAGACAGCTTAACAAAGATCATTGCAATTTTAACTAAACTATTTGGACAAACGTAAGCCCAGTACACATGATCCACCTCAAACATCGGATGTGACAATGGATTTTATAACCCATCTCTATAATGTTATATCACGCGCATACACATCACGCATGTGTGGCCTACAACAATTTAACATTAAAACCACCCATCCAATTCGATTGAAAACGTCGTGTGAACTGAGCAATATCCATCCAGTCAACATTATGTAAGTAAATAAAAGTGATACATAAAAGTAGCAAGAATATGCATACAGGATAATTTTCAATTATCTACTCGTAATTGTTTCCTGTTATTCTTCAACAACAACTGAACTAACCTGTTCACAAGCTTACTGGCAGCCACTGCAGTATTAACATCACTGAATGTGTAGTTCTCTCGACTGAGACGGAATTGGAATTTGATGGCATTTGGATAGGCTTTTGCCAAACGCATAATCAACGCTTCCAATGCTGGCATTATTGGGCCGTCGAGCATAGCAAGGATCTGACTCACCCATCCCAAAAACATCCATTCAGGCACAGAAGAACACTGAAACATTAATCATTACTTACTTACAATTATCACAATTTTAAAACACAACTTAAAAAGTGATGTTTTTATTGCATATTCCTTTCCATCTCACTTATCAATATATAAGCCAATAACATTCTCTTCCACTGAATGAAATCTATGCTAATCTAATTAGAATGGAACAAAAGAAAACATGCGAAATCTTTACACCTCTCCCTGAAACGTTGTCTATTATGGAATTAAAACCAGTCACGATAAGAGAAGTGAAAAATATCATTTGGAAAATAAAACCCAAAAGATCATCTGGCCCAGATGGCATACCCCCATTTATTTTAAGAAAATGCGCATCATCGCTATCTTTCCCCCTTACATATCTAATTAATTGTTCATTCGCAGAGGGCACCTTCCCTCACGGAGCCAAAGAGGCAAAAATAATACCAATATATAAGAAGAAAGGTGACCCAAAAAACAAAGAGAATTACAGACCCATTTCTCTACTTAACGCTTTCTCTAAAATATTCGAAACAGCAATGCTAAATAAAATTACAATGTATCTAGAATCCAACTTCCTCTTTGCAAATGAACAACATGGCTTCCGGAAAGGCCGCTCGACAGAAACTGCCATATGCACCCTAGTAGACCACATTATAACCGAACTAGACCAACACAAGAAAGTAACTGCAATATTTATGGATTTAGCAAAGGCCTTCGATTGCCTAGACTTCACAATATTAATCAGTAAATTATATTCTTATGGCATTAAAGGGGCTGCACTACAGTGGATACACTCGTACCTCACTGATCGAGAGCAATATGTAGAAATAAACAGTATTAGATCAAGTGTCACAAAAACCTCAATGGGAGCACCACAAGGCTCAGTCCTTGGGCCGCTACTATTCAACATCCTAATCAACGATATAGCTCAAGTCAAGTCCTCAGACCAAACAAAAATAATAAAATATGCTGATGATACAACAATATGTACTTCCCATTCCCTACTTAGCCAACTTGAAATCAACGCCTTTATAGAATCAAATATTATTGTACAGTGGCTGAAGACTAATAACCTACTCATAAACGAAACAAAAACAAAACACTTAGTATTCCAATCCTCAAAAATGGAACCTGAACAAATCAAATTTAGAATGGGACAGAACGAAACCGAAATCACTCAGGAATACCACACAACTTTCTTGGGAATCACAGTAGACAGTCACCTAAAATGGAATGAACACATTGACACCCTATGCAACAAAATTAGCTCTAATCTGTATGTCTTAAGGAAACTCAAATTATACAATGATAAAGAACTCTTGACAATTGTTTATCATAGCCTAATTGAATCCCATTTAGGATACGCGATTCAAGTATGGGGAAACTCATCCAGGAAAAATATACAGCGTGTGTTTACCCTTCAAAAAAAGGCAATTAGAATAATTATGAATATTAACAAACTACAGTCATGTAAAACACATGCATTTCCACAACCCTGTGAGGAGTCATGTAAGACGACCGACTTTACACTACCCTCATGCAAAGAACATTTCAAAAATCTGAATATCCTGACCCTCCCAAGCCTATACATATATAAAACTATAGTCTATGCAAAAATAACAGCAAATATCACCCAAGAAAATAGCGCCATTCATGACCATAATACGCGTAGAAAAAACGATTCTCATAACGTACAACACAACCTGCACCTTTTCAAAAAAGGACCTAGCTATGCTGGAAGTCAACTCTTTAATCACCTCCCAAACTCCGTAAAATCCCATCTAGGCACTAGCAGTACATTGTTTAAACATCACCTAAAACAACTCTTAAACTCTAAAGCATATTACTCTGTGCAAGAATACCTAGAGGAGTCAATGTAAAGTAGAAGTCAATGTAGGAGTCAATGTCAATGTAACTATCACGACACAATCAAAATGTATATACATATAACGAACTGACTATATTTAAGATATTTAAGACTGAATAATCAGCACTAAGTTTAAGTTTAATATAGGTACCAACACGTGATGCTATTTTTAATTTTTATTATTAATATAATATGTACTACCTACATAACCATCTCATTATCCAATTTGTGTAGGCACATATCCTATGTAGTATGTATCTTTTTAGCATACTCTATTTAGTATGACACTGTCACTTCTTATTACTAATTATTTTGTTACCTATAACTTACCATAATAATTAGTCAAACCATAATAAAAAAGGTAATGATAATGATACTTTTAACTTATGTAGTAGTTATGTAGTATGTATCTTTTTAGCATACTTTATTTAGTATGACACTGTCACTCTTTATTACTCATTATCTTGTTACCTGGCTATAATTACCATAATAATTAGTCAAACCATAATAAAATAATGATAATGATACTTTTAACTACTTAACCTACCTATTATAAAATTATCAAGTAGGTAGGTAAAAATAATTACTTATAATGATATTGATACCTAATGTTAATG
Organism: Leuctra nigra; assembly: GCA_934045905.1. Classification (NCBI taxonomy): domain Eukaryota; kingdom Metazoa; phylum Arthropoda; class Insecta; order Plecoptera; family Leuctridae; genus Leuctra; species Leuctra nigra. The sequence continues at coordinate 16,552,282 of OW203761.1, forward strand.
TTAAAATTGATAATCTATTCTAAAATTAACAAGTAATAATAATTAATTAATTACTTACTAAACTGATATTGATAATGATAATGTTAAAATTACTTATATGTTAATGTTAAAATTACTATTTCAGCAGGCAGGGTGGAAGAACGCAAATCCTTGCGAACCTCGCCTTTTTCTGTGTATTAAATCTTATGCCTGTACAGTGTATCTGATATAATGCAAAAATAAAGAAAATTCTATTCTTACTCTATCCAAACCGGCAGTTGCCGACTTTAATGAAGAAACCACGTTATTTGTAGGAAATCTTGTACATATGTGCAAATATTTCTATGCACTTTGATGACAGATATTTTGAATTCCATACACATGACCAAGTAGATTTTCCGAAAATATTTTTTGTTGATATTTCTAATTTTTATTAATTTTTTCAACATTTCAACTATATTTTAATGAAAAAGATTCATCAAAATGTCTTGTAACTTGCAACTGTCAACTTATATTGAGTTTTCAATTTTATGCCTTCACAATATGAGGAAATTTTGCCCAGGAAATTATGAGGAAATCCTAACACAGGAGGTATAGGAAAATTGTTTAGATTTTGGTTTCAACTTTTAAAACGTACGGGAAGGTGTATAAAAATCTTAATAAATACCATGCACATAATATAAGTTTTTGGTTAGAATCTATCGGCATAAAATAGTTTAAATCTAAACTTTACTAGGAAAATTACTGTGTCTTTTTGACATGTCATGTTAAAGATAGAGCTAACTCAAAATTTATAAAGTGATATCTTGGAAATTAGTTCGGCTACCCCACTTTTTCTTGCGTTTATATGGTGCACTAGGAAATTATCTATTAAATAAGCATATTAATTCAGATATCTATCGGAGACCTCTACTCTATTTTACCCCTTAGGTAAAATAAATATTTTAATACTACTTTTTTGGTGAGGGATATGAAATAACGCCCTGTCTTACCTCTTCTATGAACGTCCGTGTGAACTCGGCATCTGTTCCGAGTGTCTCCATCTGCAGTAGTTGGGGAAACAGCTGTCTTGCATCTTCCGAGCCATGTTTCATTGCACGCAGTATGTAAGTTGCTATTTCCATGGGAGGTAGATAGTCACTGCAGTGTTGAGCCAGGCGGAGGTATGTAGCGGCAATTGTAGACTCTCGTTGGTCAAGCAAAGGTAGAGACTCGGCCAATTGGATGGCCATCTTCAGTGACGACAGCTCAAGCTCTTGGAGGCGTGATATAAACACATCTTTGGAGCTAAGAAACAGATTGGGCAGATAGGGATTTATTGAGAGGATCTTTGTTAACAAAAATAATCAACAATATTTTAACCATTAATATAAAAAACTAGAAGGCAGACAGGTTAAGGTACGTTTACAGCTTGGCGTTGACGCCCTCGACATTCGACGCTCGGCGTTGGCCAATCAGGAGGCTAAACGGCAAGCACCCGAGTGTTGCGTAAACGGTCAAAAGATAAACCGTGTTCATCTTTCAGCACCGAACGCCGAACATCGAATGACAGGCGGTCAGCGCCGAGCTGTAAACATACCTTTAAATTACAGAAGAGTGAAAGATTATTCAAATCCTACAAGAAATTAATATTGAAATCTGTTAAACTTAATTTAGAACTAATTACCTAGTTAATTAAATAAATAATTTAGTTAAATAACTTACCTAACATTAGGGAAGAGGTGATGAAGTTTGCTAATAGACTCTTGATCAACCTCTTCCTCAGTTTCGATTACTTGTATAAGGCTGATAGCAATTGTGCAGCGCTGCTGGAAGGCTGCGATCTCAGTGCTCTTATCACTCTCAGAAGATGCCAGCAATGTTTCTGTACATAAAATGAAAACCATATAGATGCACTGTATTACTTATTATTAGTATAAAAATACAGTAAGAACCATTGTAACTTCAGCAACCCTTTTCAATTAACTATCATAATATCCAATCAACATAAGCTAGTACTTGTGGGTAATTGAGGGAAGAAAGAGATTCAAATGTAAATACAAACCAAGATTTGTCCATGACTTAAGCAGCCAAGTTATCTTTTCTTGCTTGTCAACATCCATATCTGCTCGAAGCCAACGATTAGCACTTTTTGCGAGGATCCATTGATTCTTCAACACCGAATTCAAGCAAGCCTGAAAAAACATCCTGCATTAGTTGGTTCAGGAGAAATTAATCCTTACTGAGACCATGGAGACAACATAATAATTTCACATGTTGTTATATTGGTAGAGACCTCATCTATAAACCGTCAATTATTAATGGTAGCTCAGTGCTTCACACAAGCTTAGCTCAAATGTAATAAGGCAGGTTCCAGCTTTGACGAAAATATAATAATTTATATCCTTGAAAATTATTAATAAACATTAAACAATAATATTTTTGAGCGAGAGAAGCGAGTGACTCTTTTTTACTCTTTGGCACGAACCTCAATTATTTTGTTTTTTCCACATTGTTGGCGATGTACAGGTCATACCATTTCTCTGATAAAGCTGAAATTTTGCATATATTTAAAGACCACATTAAGTGTTTGCAGCGAGAAATTTTAGTGAAATCCGTTGATTGGTTCAAATTAAAAAAAATATATATTCCGATTGGTTGGTCCAGTCAATTTAAAATATTGTCAGGTTATTCTCAGGTTATTAGGACCAACATCATCTCAAATTTACAAAGTTTCAGCCAAATCCTTCAATTAGTTGAAATTAAAAAAAAAATCCGATTGGTCGAAAATCAAAATACTCCGATTAAGGTGCTGCAAGCGCGAGCGATTTTGCCGCGTTTTGCAGGCACATTTTTGGATACGATTGGAGACAAAATGAGTTGACGAAATGAATTGAAATTTTAACCATGATTAAAAGACAAACTTAGGGTTATCCCTTGGTACATCTTTAATTTTTTGCTTTGTTAATTAGTAATAATTAGTTGATTTTTGGTGAAAAATTGTATATTTTCTTGTCTCAATGGGTGCCGTATGAAATTTAATTTAAAAAATGTGCCAAGTGATAACTCTTAAGTTTGTCTTTTATCTAATCATGATTAAAATTTGAGATCAATTGGTTCACGGGTATGTTCTCCAATTGTATTGGAAATTTTATCGTTTTGCGCTGTTTTGTTGAATAACCGGTGCCTAATTAAAAAGGCACGAAGCAAAAATGAAAAAGTGCTACTAATATACAATCAGACTGATCATGTGAACATACTATCAAAGTTACACCTACTTATGAAACAATTTTTCTCTCTCAAATTTCTAAAACGGCCGTGCGCTAGTCGGTATCACCTTATTCACATTTGGCTGGCATGGTGATCAAGACTAACATTGTACCTCTTATAATTTTACACATTTTCAACACTATCGGTCAAGTATTTACAGACTTGTTGCCATTTGAGTTTAGAAAGAATTGTCAAAAGAGATTTTTAGAAAAGTACCTAAAGTCACGACACATGGAATTGTAATTCAGTTCTTCCAGAATCAGAGTGCATACATATATGGAAATTGGAAAGTTGCAAAGAAAATCGCATCGTGTCATGTATCGAGTTTGCCTGGAAATGTTGTTTGAATCGGGGCTCGCTCATCAACGCTTTACACTGAGCATTTTTCTAGTAATAAATAATCAGAAATCACTGATAAGAATTTAAATTATCTTATATATATTCTTACCTTGTTCTCTTTTTTTTCAATGAATTTCCTGGCCAGTCGGAAGTTGCGTTGCTGCAACGCTACATTAACGAGCGCCAGTTGCATGTAACTCTGAGTTTCCTCCAATAGCGGCTTGCATTCTGGCAGCCGAGCTTTCATCTGACCCAAGAAGTGGCATCTAAAACACAGAAAACACATTACCTACATATTATATCAATTATGCAATTCCAAACAGATTTAAGTTTCTTTTACCTAAACGTTGATGTTCAATTTTTGTTGTTGTTTTTGCTGTAGTAGTAAAACAATTAAACCCAGTACACACAACATATCCACCTCAAATAATGGTATTTAACGCGCAGTCACATCGGGTATGTGAGGCCTTGGACAGTTTAACATTAAAATCCATGCATACAATTTGATTGAATGCATCGTGTGTACCTACTATACATTAAACTAGTGTAACGCATTGATGAGCGAGCACCAATACGTGCAATGCCTGCTTTTCATTGTCACTTTGATATAGATCATAGATAGATACATTTCAAAAATGTAATTATCGTAAAATAAGTCAACAAGTTCTTGACCGATTTGGCTGAAAATTTAAATTATATATATTATAAAATATTGATCTGCAATCAATGAACAATAAAAAATGGGCAATTAAACCGTGGCCAGCCAGTAGCCATCAGCCAACCAGTAGTATGTAGCAGTAGCTGGAAGTCATTATTAGCATGTTTCAGGCCAAATTTTGACCCTGAAGGGACAACTATGAAAACCTACTCGGTTTTATTGGTAAACCCGATAAACCTGGTTTTCAACTTTCATTTCTAATTGCATGTATGCTCGCGACATCTTGAATACAGTCTTTGGCAGCTTCCCGCAACCTGACTAAATTCGATGGATTAAATTCGATGGCTCTGTCATGTTGTTGATATTTACCTGTAAGCAATGCGGGTATCCCAAAGAAGGATTGAGTCATTATTTGTTGGTAGATTGTTCTTCCAAGCATTTGCAAGTTTTTTTGCTTCCATCTCGTACTTATGTTCGTCAATAGAACCAGCAAATGACAAGTAACTCTGAAACAAGGAGATAATGACAAAAACAACTAAAAAGTTAAGTTTTAAAACACTCTTGACTTTTTAACTGAAAAGGTGATTTTTTGTACCTGGATCTCTGTTAAAGTCTGTGCAGCCAGCAGTGTATCGGTGCGCAACTGTCGAGCCAACGGGTCAAGCTGTGTCCAGGTGTTGAGCAGTGAGCACATCTTGGTATCGGCATAGTGCCGAGCACTTTCATAGTCAGGTTTCAGTGCATATAAAACAGAAACCTCTTCGCTCAGCTCTTTCTACAAGTTACAAGCAGAATATACACACTCAATAAACTTTATGTTGAAATGAATAAACCTGTTGATATATCTCACGAGAAAAATTATGATTTCATGATTTTACTAGGAAGGTATATTTTTAAACAAGAAAGTTTGATAAAATTATGATTTTAATTATAACATATTTTATATTTATCATTAACCTTAAGGTAAACAGCTTTCTCTGGATCTTGCAACCATGTAGAAACATTGTCAACAAGAGACGAAAGAGATGTGAATGGTGGCTTGGAGCAGTGAAGTGTCGATGTAAACAGCCAAGGTAGCAGTTGCTCGCGGTTCCACTGATTTGTCCACAGTTCTTCAACATCCTCGTTGACTTTCTGTTTGATGTTTTCATTCAGCTTAGACCATTCAGACAGATGGGCCAGAGACTGTCGTCAAATAGAGTAACATTTTAATTGTGTCGTCATGATGACAATGAACAGCAGAGAGAGAGCGAGAGTAAGGGAGAGAGAGAGAGAGAGAAAATAAGAATTTAAATTTGATAAGTTAAACATCAACACTATTTCAAAACTATTTCAAAACTATTTTGAACAAAATATTGTTAATAAAGAGCATAACTTTTCACTCAAGTTTAAAAAGTTATATTATAAAAAAAACATTAAATTTTAAGAATAGCTCTAAAGGTACGTTTACAGCTTGACGTTCGGCGCTCGACGCTCAGCGCTAGCGCTGAAAGATGAACATGGTTTATCTTTGACCTTGAACGCCAGCGCTCGGCGTTGGCCAATCAGGAGTCTCAACGGCGAGCGCTGAGCGCCGAACGTCCAACGAACGCCGAGCTGTAAACGTACCTTTACATGGAAGAGAATTATGGATACAAACTAATCCAATCGAGTACTAGAGTGCCACGCCTGCTAGGCACTTCCGGAGGATTCTCAATATCTTTCTTATAGAAAATAACATGGGACTTACTTCAATTGCTGGTCATTTATAAACAAAACAGAGTTAAGAAAATCCAAATACACCACCATTAACTTCAATCTTTCATTTATAATATTATGTCAACACATCTCTTCAAATATATACCTATGCCAAATTAAAACTGTTACAAGTTAAACAACACACTAAAAGTGAGAAAAAGTTATATTATAAAAAAACATTAAATTTTAAGAATAGCTCTAAAGGTACGTTTACAGCTTGACGTTCGGCGCTCGACGCTCAGCGCTAGCGCTGAAAGATGAACATGGTTTATCTTTGACCTTGAACGCCAGCGCTCGGCGTTGGCCAATCAGGAGTCTCAACGGCGAGCGCTGAGCGCCGAACGTCCAACGAACGCCGAGCTGTAAACGTACCTTTACATGGAAGAGAATTATGGATACAAACTAATCCAATCGAGTACTAGAGTGCCACGCCTGCTAGGCACTTCCGGAGGATTCTCAATATCTTTCTTATAGAAAATAACATGGGACTTACTTCAATTGCTGGTCATTTATAAACAAAACAGAGTTAAGAAAATCCAAATACACCACCATTAACTTCAATCTTTCATTTATAATATTATGTCAACACATCTCTTCAAATATATATGCCAAATTAAAACTGTTACAAGTTAAACAACACACTACACAGGGTATGACGTCACGAAAATGTACACCAGTGCAAGATGTAAATTCATTATGATTCATTCAAGATTCAAGATTATCATTTCCACCAGATTCCTCACCATCATTTCCGAAGATAATAAGTAGGTACTGGCTATGGCCGTGGCCGAAACGAAAACGATTGCGTCTACAGCACTTATACTTTCTCACAATAGAGTGTGCCCCCTTTGCTGGAAAACGCAATTTACAACAATATAATATGAATTGATTCAGTGCATAAAATCGAATAACACAGAAATACTTTAGTTTTGTTTACTTTTGATCAACAATCGAATATTGATGTGCAAGGTTTGGCATCATTGTTGAAAATTGTTTCATTTGTTTTTCATTTTTGTAAAGTCGCAGTTGCCAACTCGCTTCCCAGGACATCGCACTGCGCCGTGTTACAATATATTATTGATGTAGATTGCAACGTTGCACTTTGGAGCTGTTTAATAACTTAAACAGATTAAATACGGTATATTTGAAGAGATATATTTTTTGTAGACATAATACTATTTATAAATGAAAGATTTAAGTTAAGACGGCTGGGTAGTGAGTTTGACCTTGAAGAGTTTTTTAATCGATTTTCTTAAAAAAAAAGATCTTAAAAAAAAGATTTTCTTAAATCTGTTTTGTTCATAAATTACCAGCAATTGAAGTAAGTCCCCACGTTATCTTACTTATAGTTACGCAGTTCTGTCTGTCTGTGATTCTGTGGGAACGCCTGCGCGCGCATCCTCTCAATTTCGCGCGCACACTCTCTATGTTGTATTTAAAATTAAAATGGTCAATGTTACATTGCCCAAATCATGTCCAAAAAAAATCTTCTGCTCTTTGTGCATAAATAAATAACTGAAACTTACCTAAATGGCAATCCTTATCCCTTTGCGTTTATAAGAAATGTATTTTAACACAGAATAACTGTCCAAATCTTTACATTAGGTACATTGAAAACAGCACTATTTTGTATTTAAAATGGTGGCCTTTCATTGCCAATCGTGTCTAAAAATACGTCTTTTGCCTTCACAAAGTAAAGAAATAATCATAACTTACCTAAAACGTAATCCCTATCCCTTTGAGTGTGTAAAAAATCTACTATAACACATAATAACCGTTCCAAAGAGACATTACATAGAAAACTTCTTCACATTAGGAAACGTCAAAGTGTAATTTTTATCAATTTTTCATTTCCTCTGTATTTTAGAGGGCCATGAAAACCAAACAAAGCCGATAGATTTTTAACATTGGCCTCAAGATACAATTTGCAAACGATCAAACGTATTATTTTCTTCCTACATTTAATCGACACGGCTCTGTAACCCTCAAACCAACTAACCGACGAAGTTTTTAAATAATGTTGTTAGAATAATCATTTTCATTCCTTTCTTATTTCGTAGAGTGGTCTGTATTGAGTCATGTATTGACAACGAATTCATGTTGCTGTTGATAAAGTATGAAGCACCAATGTTTAAGTTTTACATTGTCAACTGAATATCTATACCTTAATTAGAGGTAGATGAGCTGAAGTCCATTTCAATATTCTTGAAGTGAGCTCGGAGAACAGTATTTCTGACATCAACCAATCATTTGTAATGGTGACATGAGTTATTGTAAGAGAATACTTCAATATAACGTTATTTGTTAGCATCAGTGAAACTGTACTTGATAGAGCTTGATTACAATCCAAAATTGTGCACCGCAAAATCAAACAAATTTACTTCCGCCCTACATCTGAGGAACGTATATAATGAAACCGTAGATACCATGTAATAGCATAGCATCACAAATGAAGAAAAGGTCGTGGGCATCAGGTCACGGTATCAACGTAATGTATATATAATATTTTTTTACGGCGCATACATTGTTTTTCTTCTTATTTTTACTTAGTACGAATACTCTGGTGTAAATTTGGAAACTTATATGAAATTGTTTCTCCATAGTAGGTATGATCAAATTGCTTTTCTTCGTTCCTCATTTGTTAACGTATTCTGTTAAGATTGGGTCATCAACGACGTCATGTATTAACGACGCACACTCTGCTGACAAATATTGCTGTCGTTTTTTTTACGCATACCTCACTGGTGCACATTGGTCATGTTTTACATGACGGGACCCTCTAGTTTTCCATAAGAAAGATATTGAGATTTCTCCAGAAGTGCATAGTGGGCGTGCCACTCTAGTACTCTATGCTAAACAGTAAAATACCTATGTGGACAGAGATTCGAATATTTTTATGTATGACATGGCAGTGGTGACGGTTTGTTCCGTTACGTAACAAACCGTCACCACTGCCATGTCATTACAAGATGGTTCCGAAAACGTCCACGACATCATTTTTATGTATGTTTGCAGGAGACCACTTACTAACTAATAGTAACTACATGTAATACCTAACTACTTTTATATTGCTAAAAAAAAACTCTTTCACTCGCTTTTTCCTATTGTATCTATTGTGTACTGACCTTGAAGTACCCTTGCTGAATATAGTTGGCCTGAGTTTGCTCTCGACTTGGTTTTTCTAATGCCTTCTTGTAGTCATCCATTGCGTTATCCCACCGGCCCGCAGCTTCTGCATCCAACGCTTTCGTTCCATCGACTAACAAGTTCGTCAGTTGATGTTGAAATATTGAACGCACAATGTCCCATTCACCGACAGTGCAGTAAAGCCTACAAAGAGAGTTGATTTCAAATCTTTTCAAGACAGAAAGGTTGAAAATGGTCACCTTTATTTTATCACCTGCCACTAACTTTAAAGAGAGTGTGTCAACTACTTCCATATTAATGATAAGGCAAAAAGATATTTGATAATTAGATAATGATTTCCACTAATCTGGTGTGTGTATACCATAAACAGTAAATTATCATTATAGTATAAATAGGAAATAATATAATAATCTAACTCCATGGGCATAGACATTCTATATGCTATAGACATACATTGTATGTATATGGTATAATCAACATTATTTATGCTTTCTTCAGCAGGATAGTAATTCGTTCTGTTGAAAGAGGATAAAACATCCCAAGGAAAGTGAAAATAATATCTGTAGTCCTGAAAGTTTAAAAACTATCACAGACAACATGTTGTTTAAAAACCCCACCAACTAATGAATGAAATCTACTGGAGTCAAAGGATCCACTGCTAATCGTAATAGGAACCTATTAGGTACCACATTGGGAAGATACGGGAACCTATATAAAATTACTTTTTATTGTACACATAATGCGCTTTACGAACTCATGAATTTGTGAGGCAATTACAGGGGTGAGTGGCATCATAGATCCTCTTAGGCCGGGTAGGACCAACTCTGGATTAAGTTAACTCTCGATGATTAGTGGAAATTAGTGCATCTTATTGGCTATGGAATTCGCGCCAACTTGTTTCATTGGTTAACCCTCGAGAGTTAACTTAATCCAGAGTTGGTCCTACCCGGCCTTACTAACACACCTCGAGACTAACAGAAGCGGCGTTCGCATAAGACTGGAAAGCAGATAGCAGTTCTTTTTTTATATTAACCAATCACTAGTCTAGAAACCGATTTCTGCACTAATGTAGGTAAACACTGTTAGAGAGACCAAGAACTAAACAAACACTTCAACTTACTCTGCAAGCTTCAGCCATTTGTTTTCAGCCTCACGTATTCCTAACGGACGCTTGGCTATTGGTTCAAGATCTTCGGAGTTGATGAGTCGGTTCTCGATGAACAGACATCCCAGTGATGTGAGACCGCTATTGAGCGACACTTTACAGAGAAACAAAACTTTGACAGACAGACAACAGACAGCAATGTCTGATACAAATCTGCATTCACTGCAATAAATAATTATGAAAAGTTTTGGTTCTGGTACACATTTATTCCGAGTTTGGTTTAAACTTTAAAGGCAGATTTATTGAGATTTTATGTGTTGACGACGGATAAGGAATGCCTCGAAGTTAACTAATAGACTGAAATTGCATGGCAGGGCAGGACCCTATGTATCAAAGAATTCTTTATATGTATATTATCAATTAGAGCAAAGGTATCATCATACAGATATCAAACATTTACAAATTAATAGTTAATAAAACAAAGAAGAAGATAATATACCAGGAACCAACTAGTAAAATACAAATTATTGAAATACCTGCAGACTCTTTTTATTTTTACTTGACAATACCAGTGTTTCTGTTCAATAATTTGTATTTTACAAATTAATAGTTTTTATGTTACTGATTTGATTACCTAACACCAAGCACTTACCCAGGGCTACTTGGTCTGTGTCGAGCCAAATATTATTCTGAAGTGCCACCTCCATCAGCGCTGCAGTGAGCGCTGGAGTGAAGTCAGTGCTCGACTGCAGGACCGCACTAATCCCTATGCTTGCTTGTTGTCCAAAGCGGCGTGATTCCTCGGAGCTGAGCTGAGCGGTGACACCAGTGAAGAGTGACACAAAGAGTTGACGTGCAAGGATTGTGTCACGCTAGTAGAATAATTGGAATACGTTAGTCTTACACGGAGGAACTAAAACCAGAGGGTAGACTTCAATATCAAGAAAATTTAATGACAGGAAACTTTGAGAACAAATTGCAAAAATACCAAAACTGGACAATATAAAGCAACTCCATCAAATCAAACCTATAAAACCAAAATTATGAACATAGAAGCAAACATTATTAAATAAACCGTTATGGCATAGCTTAAAGGATTTTGTATTCAATATAATGTTCGCTCCTAATATTTGCAGTCTTTTTTGAGGCAAGAGATGAAGTAGGTATACCTACCTAGGGTTGCCAACTAGACAAGAATCGAATTCTGGACATCGAAGTTCTAAAATTCTCGGGGTAAAAAAGGTCACACATGTGTTTGGGAAAACACATAGGTACCTACCTATATCTGTACGAAAAGTCAATCTCGCACGAAATCAAATGGGGGTCTGGGAGGAGGCCCCCCAGTACTATGCGAGTCCGGGCCGCACAAGCTCGGGAAAAATTTGAATTTCGAAAGTGCATTTGTGCCATTTTCATGCTTTCTGGACTACAATCTTCGGTGATCTGATATTTTTATTCACTGAATATTGAATTATATAGCGTAAGTTTCATATTTTCAACAATTCCGGACATTTTGTTGTAAAGAATGAGGTAATTCCGGTATCTGGACAATGTTGTCCAAATCCGGACTGTTGGCAACCCTATACCTACCAAATCTTTATTATTTTATCAAGGTTACATAATTTCATTGTATCAAATTTAAAATTTACATGGATTTGATTGATTATCATCAACATGATCTATTCAAGTTCATGATACATATAGGAATGTTTTACACAAATTCTTACCTTGGCAAGAGCTTGCAGGGGCATGAGAATCTCCTTGTTGGTGATCTCAATATCTGGAAAGTCGCCTGTGCGATAAGTTCGAACCATCTTGATGTTTGCTTCGCGTTGGCGGGCCACTTCGGTGCTTCGCTCATCTTCCTTCATTTGCCGACGCAACTCGCGGCCAGCATGATAGAAGCCAATTTTAGAACGATTTTTCAGGAATCGCCGAGACTTCATGGCTGGTGATTCATCTTCTACAGGTTCAACTGAAGTAAAAATTACACAATTACAACTCAAATCAATTGTAATGGTGTTGTTTCTTCTAAAAGTTCATTGATCATTGATCAATGATCACATAGTATCAATAGGGACAATTCTCTATTACATGATACAGAAAAATGTTTTTTAATGCAATTCTGGGAAAGTCAAGAATTACAAATTACAATGATACCTAAACAAATATTTCTCCTGGAATTGATTGATAGCTCTTTAACATTATGTTGTATGTAGTTAGGATAAGTATACCTTGATGGAAATATTTCTCCTGGAATTGATTGATAGCTCTTTAACATTATGTTGTATGTAGTTAGGATAAGTATACCTTGTTCCCCATGGCCTGAACTACGGAATGAAGGCTGAGTATTTCTGTAGGATGGCTGAACAATACTGGAGCTGTCCGAAGTAAACAGGAGACTCGAACTGAAAGATGATGGCTGAAGAGATGAGCGCGTGCCACCTGCTGATGAGAAAATAAATATTTTATGATCCATCTTCAAATCTAAGTCGTCCAGTTCGCACTTGAAAGCACTGTGAGTACGTGCCTTGAGCAAGGTGGTGAGTAGCAAGAGAGGCCTGTGTGGCACGCAGTGCTGGAGTAGCGAGTGATTGCACACTTCCCAGCTGACTGGCCAGTGTCTGCGCAAACATCGGTGCGATGGAAGTGTGCTGAGCGCGCCATGAGACGAGAACTCGATACTCCTGCGAGTTAACACAATTCATTAAATAAATGGTGTGATGTGATTTGGTAAATAGTAGTAATACTTGTGAAAAGAATTGGCAGTTACCTCAAACTAGCTCAGTGGTTCCCAAAAATTTCAGTTCACTGTGCCCTTCGTATACGTTGAAGGAGGATGAAAGAATTTTTCCAAGTTAAAACACAAGGGTGAGAATATTGGCAGAATATTTTAATTTCTTTTAGAACAGTGTAGATTATTGCTTGTCAAGGTAGGTACACCCGCGGTCACAGAAATTGCTTGCAAAATTCTAAGTCATTTTCAAAACTTGATTAATTAGACGAAAATACGGAGGTGAACGCAGATTTCGAGCATGTGGGGTTGAAGGGTTTGATTAAAAGAACCATTCAACCACCTCATACATAATGATTAATTCTCCGCTCTACAAATATTGACGGTAATTCGAGCTCCAACTTTGCAGTTTACCGTCAATTTTTCTGACCGTGGGTGTACCTATAGTTCGTTTTTCCTATGTATGAGCTCTTAACAGAATGCGCTGATCGTCAGTTTTTCTGTTAGGCCGAGAAAGACAACATTGCAAGGTGAGCGCACAATGAAGTCTTTCTAGGCCTAGCAGAACAACTGACTGTGGCTCCATCTGGTGAGAGTTCAAACATAAGAAAAACAAACTGTATCTACTTCAACCACAAGGAATTAAGGGACCTATTAAAAATTTGATATTCAATTTAAAACTGATTCTTCATTTGAATATTTATTGCATGTTTTTTAAAATATGGACTCTTCTGAACTTCTGCGGCACCACTGTAAGCTACCCGTGGAGCCATTAGGCGCAACGGAGCACAGTTTGTGAACCACCGAGCAAGCTGGCAAAGCACCAATTCCCATATCCCTAAGTATTATAGGTTCATGATAATGGATATATATTATTGTATTTCTCCATTGTTTTGTAGCTCAGTAATTAACAATAAACTGCATGAACTAATTTACCTGGAAGTCGCATTGTGTGAGAGGATTTCTAAACAGCGGTCGGTTGTAGTCAGGTGTTGTTACGGCCAACTCTAGAAGCAGCTCAGCAGCACATCCGAGGAAGAACGGCTCTGTCTGGTTAGAGTAGAGATTCTGCAGCAGTGCGATCAGACGGACATCGGTGCCGAGAGGCAGTCCAGAGTCACAGCTCCAGTGTCTGCATTCAATCAAATAATAGTTAATGCTAGCTACTGTTTTATAACCTTTACAATCCTCTAAATGTTTAATAATAATGCATTTATATAATTCCAAAAATTGGAACTGTTTATGTTCTTCGTTTGTCTTACAGATGTTAATTGGTAAAAAAATTGGTTGCTAATTGGTAGTGCCTCATAATTGGTAAAATTATAGCACTAAACATGTGGAAATTATAAAACTAAAAATATATATTCCAATCAATTAAGTAACTTGCATTGAACAGTTTTGAAGACATATGTTCAAGCTTATTTCATAAACAATTAAATTGGTAAAAGATAATAATAAGAATCGATTTAAATCCTTTACAAGTATCTACAAGCCCACTAACCAGTCGCCTTAAAGAATTTAATCTTCAAGGTTAGAATGATTTAAGATACTATCGTCTTACTTGGTGCACAGTCTGCATTTTACTGGTAACAAATGACTAAATTTTAGATTACTGCTGTTACAAAAAAAGCATCTCTAGTTCCATTCGAGATTTTGTTCTGTTACTTACTTGTAAACTGTTTCCTGCAATGTGGGCTCCGTGTCCACCATTCCTCCAAGCAGCGTTGCCTTGCAAACACTCTTGTCTTCATCCCATCCCACTGCGGCACTTCGCTCCTTGTGCACCCACACCAGCATCTGAACAAAGACAAATATACAGACTATACAGAATACACACTTCAGGCAAAGCTGATCAAAACTGCTCAAAGCTGATCCCATAGAGCGACATACAGGAGCTTAGAGCTTGGAATACAGTTGCTCACCTTGTACATTAGCTCTCTACTAGACACTCTCTCCGAGGTGGCAAACTTGCACACTTCGGTCATCACTGTTCGCAGCTGCTGCGCATCAAGCATGTCGGCCATCTTGTTGACCATCTGCAGCGCGAGCTCTTGATGGCGTACATCTTCCGAACTCAACCACTGGTACAAGCCCTTGCTGCACAATTCAGCATACACAGTTGTCTGTGAAACAATACGCAGTAGGTAAGTTACTGATGTCAATAAAAAATAAGAAAATATAATTAAGTTTGTGTTACTATGTACATTGGGCCAAACTAAATAAGGTATTCAAAAGAAACGTATCATCTGAAAGAGATTTGATGACATCATCCGATGAAGTCTATGCTAACTCATTATCAAACTCTAGGTGAGCTCTAATTTCATTGATAATAATAAGGATCGACTTTCAAGGAACCTGACCAGCAGCCTATCAGTTTCATTCAAACACAATTTTTAGTTGTGCCAAGTGTACAACAACAGCCACTAACTGTAACTGAATAAGAGGTTATACATAAGTACAACTATTGTTAAAAACCCAATTCTCATTAAATTCTAATCATAGTATATCTAAATGTGTGTCTATCAAGGTTGTCAATAGGCAGATTAGGTGAACAGTCCCAGGTGTATCACTACAATTACGACCTTGTAATGCTTCACTGTTTGTTGTTTTAACAAAACTGATAGTGAATTACAAACCTTGTCTAGCTGCTCCAGCCGTGAGCAAAGCATCTCTAGTACCATGGATCTGGCAGTTCCTCGCTTAGGCATGGAAAATAAGAGGAACTTCAAATAGTTGTCAACAATGTGGGAGAAATGTCTATGGATTCCACTGAGACATGTCAGGAATAAGCTAGATTCCGTGTTGCCTCTGCCCTGCTTGTTAGTGTTTGAACTCAAATATTCCAGCTTCTTGTGAATGCTCTGAAGAAACTCTGAGTCTTCATTCGTGAAAGTTCCTTCTCCAAGATCCATCAGCTTTAGAGTCATGCCAATTACTTCTGAACAAGGTTGGAAGACATCACCAACTTTCTCCACGTGGTTCAGAGCCGAGACAAGATTTCGAAGGAAGTCATCCTTGCTCAGGGCATTCCATGGAGAAATTCCATTGGCTAAGACAACAGCAACTAGCTGAATACCACACTTCAGCTCTTCTCTGCTTAGCTGAGGTGAGATCTGATCAAGTAGTAACTGATATGGAACTTCGAGCCATTCTTTCCACACTGCAATGAAAGTCTTGATCAGTTCAAGATTATGTTTCAACATGTCGCGTCGGAAGGAATTACATTTTGACATCAGCATCGCCAGGATTGCTTGTCCACATCGCCTATCAATTACAACGGGACCCCAAGAGGCTGCCATAGTGATAACATCTGAAACCAGGTAGTTAATGTCGTCTCCCAAAGTTCTATCTGAGATAGAATCAAGCAAAGGTGCCGTCCAATATTTTGAATAGGGCTGAAAGTAGCGCTCTGTATTGATGATCAACTTGACAATGAATAGTCGGACGTTCTTGGGTTTTGTTCTGTCCAGATATGAATTCTTGAGATTCTCCATCCAACCAGGCACGCCGTCATCCTGCACGGGAGTTACTCCAGTATCTACCATGTGTCGAATCAGAGCACACAGAGTGGCCATGCACTCGTGTTCGTTGAGGTCATCAGAGTCAAGAGAGACCACCATGTTCTGTGAGCGACTGTCTCTTGCCGCAACGGAGACGTACGATTGGCTCCGAACGATGCAGTTGCTGAAGTCAAATCGAGTCATGTCTTCGTTGAGAGAACTGTTGAACATTTGCTGTGTGCTTGTAGGGAGATACATCACGTCCTGCTGGTTACTCACTTCTCGCCGAATGCTTACCTGAATAGGAGGGAAAATATAAAAATTAACTTGATTAAATCATCATTTTGTACACCAAGTGGAGATCGTGTTTTTGAGCTCTAATGGACATAAAATTGATATTAATTTTATTTTATACATTTTAAAACCACATTAGTGACGTAAGTGGAAAGGTGTTATCTGCAAATCAAAGTATGTATCTAATTTGAAATGATTAATAATGGAGTCTGATTACTAACCAGCTTCTTTCTAGTCTTTGGTATCGAATCACAATCCAAGGGGAATTCATATGTCTTGTTGACGTCAATGAGTCTTTCCCAGATCAACTGACCCTTGGCTTTGTTCTCCAAGAAGAGTAGGCCCGAGTAGAACTTGGCTTCTCGCTTCGTGTTGCTGATAATTGCGACCAGAGCTGCATATGCTGCACAGTGAACCTCACGTGACAATACTTCAGTGCGCAGGTTGAACGCTCTAGTTGAAGGAATGATTTAAGTATGTGAAAAGAATGTTCAGTACCGACTGTGAGAATGTATGGTAATATAAACTAAACATTGTTCGAGTCGAGCCCATGCTGAAGATTATCAGGATGTTGGTTGTTGTTGAATGGCAACAATGTGAGGATTAGTTTTGAAGAGTGTGAAACTAAAATTAATTCTGCTGTTACTGATCAGACAAATTTGCTATGATTAATAATTATAGCGAAGTATTTATCTACTAGACAAAAGGAAGTATTTTATTTTAAATAACAAAATTTAATATTTTTCCTAATTTTTATTAAAATATTTTTTTTTTATGTTTTTCCCAGATTTTGAGCCAACATAATTTTCTTCAAAAGCCAATGACAGAAATTGTCAATGACAATTTTTCTACAATGGTAGAAGAAAAGCAGGGGAGTCATTCCTGTACGTTTTTAGTCTCTCAAGTTAGCTATCGTATCGTAAATTTTGTTTACTCCAATGTTAACGTCCATAACAACGATTGCTACTGTCTTAAAATTTACGATAAGAGAGTGAAAATGCCTACAGGAATCACCCCCCAGGTTTTCTAAAATTTAGTTACATATGCACTAAGTACAATGTCATTTACTACTGTAAATGATTGAGATAATGGTTGTATGATGATGGTGAACAAGGGAAGAAAGGATGTTGGAAAAGATGCGGAAATGGCATATTAGTAAGGATTAAGGAATCATTCTCTCAATTGATATTCCACTCAGAAAATCCACGAAGAATAACACGGGATATTCAGAAGAGAGACCAGGGGGGTTATTCTAAATTCCCTTGTCGTCTCGTTTCACGTGATACGGGCTCACTGCACACTGGAGTGCTATCTATTTAACATGGCAGTGACACCGTGTCAATTGATACGAGACGACAAGGGAATTTAGAATAACCCCCCAAGGCATTATGAGAGACAACTCTCTATGAGTTCCAAGTTATTTTCTCTATAAGTTGTTGAATTGAAAGTACCTACCTGTTTGAGAAATGGAGAACGACCTCACGCCCTTGCTTAACGGCTCCAGGGAACGCAGCATGAGTGATTGGACAAGACAAATCCTCGAGGTAGCCGATATCGAGCCTGGAGAAACACATTAATTAAAAACAAAAGATATTCAATTCTAATTAACTCAATAATTTGAATTTATTTTATGTGTCAATACTAAATTGAACTAACAAGATGCATTGTCGTCAACTAAGGAAAATGCTCTTACATAGCAAACATGATCTCGACGAGGCTCCATCCGCCCTCTCGTCCGACTAACTGCTGCTCGGCTTCCAAACTGCCTGGCTTGTCTAGCGGAGCATCGAGCAGAGCCATCAGTGACTTAATGTTGGCAGTATAGAACCTCTGAACAGTCACTACGTCGCTGCGGCGAAGCATCGGAATCAAGAACCGATGAACACAACCGTGGCGAGGGAGAGGATCATACGCATTGGACGAGAAGATATCGTAGCCTAGCTGGAGAGCTTTCACTTGGTTGTCAATGCTTAGTCTAGAAACAAGTAGGTACCAGTTGTTTTGACAAATATCCAGGAATGACCTAGTCCAATGTAGTTTCAAAAAAATATTTATCATGAAATCTTTTTTACCAACTACCCAAATCATCACTAAAGAAAAGGAAATAAAGAAAATATTTGCAAAAACGTCACCCCCCCCCCCCCCCCCCTCATTTCTTTTACACAACAAAATGTGTCATAAATTTGCATTCTTAATATTCTTATTATTTAATCATTTATTTATTTATTTATTTTATTTTATTTGACTAGATTGGTTACATACATAACATTAGTCACGTCAAAACACAAAATCCATTAACATTCATTATGACAATACCTAATCAACAAAACTACAAACAGAATAAAAACATTTTTCCATGAGAAATTTCCTTAATACCATTTTAAATTTGTCTCTATCAATTACACTCAAAGCTTTGAGGTCTTTATGTAAAACATTAAAAAGTTTACACCCCATGTAAGTAGGTCCATTTTCAAATGAAGCTAGCCTATGCCTAGCTACATTAAAGTCACACTTAAATCTAGTATTATGCTCGTGCACTTGAGCATTCGTCATGTCAGTGAATTCAGCGTCAACAACATACAAAATTACATTCATAATATATATACAGGGTAGAGGCAAAATATTAAAATCCTTGAACAGCTACACAACTATTAAAAATAATGCCCCTTTATAATTGATTCATTCAATCCTAAAAATATGAAATTATTTTAACACGTCTTTACTGACTTTGTGCAAACAACTAAGATAACAAGCACTCACATATTTAAACAACCTATCTTCAAAGAAGTGTTAGGACATCTTACCTAGCCATGAAAGCAGCAAGTGCAAGCTGGATGGATTCCTCGCAGACATGGTTATTATCGGCAGCCACCATTCCAATCAAACTCCGTAGTACAACTCGGCTGCCACTCACCTCCAAACCTAGCAAGATATTCTGGAAAGCTGACACAAAGCTGCTCAACTCACGGCTCTCGGCCTGAAGCTCGCAACTCGATTGAGGAAAGTGAGCATTCTTGACGGACTTCAGCGCAGACCTGAACAGATTATCTCGTTAGAAGACCAAGTATAGCGAAAATAACATATAAACAGTTGCGCACATAGTGTTTCAAAAGAATGCAAGTGTTTGGGTGATAATAGAAAGAAATGTCAAAAAATTTTATAAAATAAGAAAACCATCCTACACAAACAGCATTCAAAAAACCATTGCTCTGAAGACCTCCCACTACTTACTCAAGTCTCTTGTTGTCGTCTTCCTCTGGCCGCCCGACACAAGGCAGTAACTCGAGTGCGCGGGTCTTCAAGGTCAGATCATGATGCTGGTCATGCAGCTGATCCAACACCCAGTCGGCCACAGCTGGGTGGCGGTCACTTAGCCAGCCAACGCAGCTGGGCATCGTGCCTGCGAGCCGGCACAGCAGACCAAGAAGGTGTTCTAGACGGACATTCGAGTCACTGGCCCAAGACTGCAACGCTGCCCAATGAAGCATGATGCCGGACTCCAGCTCTGCAGTGGCACTGAAACCAACACTCTGTTAAAAATCACTCTCTCATTACTTCTTTGTTGCAAACCACAAATGACCACTACCCAATTTCTGGGTATGTAATATACTGAATCATCATAATAAAGTTCCAAAATATACATCAGGGTGCCTATTCTCAAATCGAAACCGCATGCGAAAATGTTCGACTGTGCGAAATGAAGTGAAATCTTTTGTTTTATCAATGATAATGTAGCTGAATCTACCGCATGGCAAACATTTTCAACAAACTTGAGAATAGGCACCCGCATTGTTTCTGCAGTATGTAAGAGAAAAAATCAAAATAATTTGAATGACACATAAATATTAGTCATAAATTCAGTTGCAAAGATAGTGTAGTCAGTTTACTGATCCGCGCTAGTCTGCATCATACGAACATGCCATGAAGTGTTAGCGTACCTTGGGAAGATCTTCACATTGTCAGTAAGATGTTGCAATATGTCAGCCAGCAAGGCAACGACCTTGGCAAGATCTGTTGTCTCAAACAGCCGGTCGACTGTGAGGCGCGGATAGTTGAGCAGATGGCTCATCACCGGAGCTCGAACAGTTGTGGTGAAGTGTTCACCATGAGTGACACAGCTCTGAGTGTCGGGGTTTATCAGATTAGCGGGATGCATTACATACTCGAGCACAGCAGTCACCTGACAAAAGCAATGAAATAGATCATTTCCAAAAACAAAAAAATTAGTAAACAAGGTTTTCTATTGATGGATGGCAATTATATTTGATTTGTTTTCAGTAGACTTACATGATCATGGCCCATGAGGAAGCATAAGTCCAGCAAGTTATGGGCATGAGCAAGTGCATTGGGTTGCAACTGTACTGCATAGCTAGTAGCACCTCGGCACGATGCCACAGCTGTGAAAACAGTGCTGAGAGATAGCAGACCAGTAGTACTACTATCGACGAGTTCACATCTGCCAAATACATAATTCTTTCAGTGTTGGCCCTCAAAGGTTCGATCCAAATTTTTAGGAATCATTGTTATAATACCGTATAGTTGATAGTTATAGTATTTTTCAATTATGGTAATTTTAATTTTTCTGTATAACCTTTTCAATTTAATTTTAAACAACTTCATAATTAATTTCATGTATTTTATATTGATAGTTATTCTGTGTTTGTACAACCTTTGTTAATAAGGCAGACTTTATTTCTCTGAATAAAGATATATATATAAACAGACTACATATCAAGCTGTGGTTTGTGCTACAAGCAATATCCAGAAAATATTATTAACTTCTTATAGAGCAACACAATCACTCATTGCTTCATGAACTATATAAATTGTTCATGGCTCATAGGAGTTGCATTAAAAAATGGAATTATTTAGGTAAAAATAATTTCCAAAGGCAAAATGTAATGTAGATTCCTCTTAAATACTTAATACTTTTCAAACCTTCGAAATAATTCTCTACAATACACCACAATCACGCACTGATAAGCAACAGGTACTATGAACCTACTTACTTGCTCATAATCTTCAATCCTCCAACGAATTGCTCCTGCTCAAGTGTCACCTCATCTGTTCTCAGTGAATTCACCATCCTGTCCAGCATCTGCCTTATGATCGTAGCATCGACCTTGTCGGTAAAGCTGTTGACGAACTGGTCTTCAAGTTTTGTTCCAAGTAAAGCTTGCTTCAATGAGGTTAGTGTTTTTTCCATCTGCTTTACACAAACAAGGCAATACATACAATTTAACCAAGATAGAAGTCTACTTATTGAGTACCGAAATATATCAACCTAAAGAGCTTATTCAAGATTTACCTTCTGAGGTAGATTGAGTGCAATTTCTACATTGTGTCTATCAAAGCCCATGCGATCTGGATGGAAAATGCACAGAGAGATTGCTTCAAACAACAATGCAGGAAAAGTCGATGAGAAACGGGTGAACACAGAATGAGCTTTGGAATTATATAGCAGGGTGACAATGAAGTCAAATGTTCGTATCAAAGTAGAGCATCGAACCAGTGTGTACTTCTCGAGTTCCCATGGGCTCATTTCCCCTACGGACACAAATAAAAAATAATGTATTACTTGGTATTACCATAGGTAGTCATAAAAAATTGTAATTGTATAGGATGGTGGACTTCCGTTTGATCAAAATTAATTTTGAAGTAATTACATTTTCCATACTTACTTCCATCCATGGATACATTGTAATCAATCGCTAACTGCAAGCTGTCAATGGCCTTAAATATTGCTGGCCTTTCGCCAGCAGCACCAAACAATTCTTCAGGTTTGACAAGAGCTTCCCCAATGAGCCAAACGTAACATTCCAAGCTCGCCAACAAGCAACTGAACCACTGAAGTCGGTACTCAAATGAATGGTTGGCTGTTGGTGCCGTCATGTTGGCAATGCTCTTCACATTACTTCCGCCCTCACACATAGTCATCAGGTCAGAAGCGGGCAACGAGGCTATAAATTGGCGAGCACTTGCCACACCTGCAGAGATCACATGCATTAATCAACACATAGTTCTGACTCTAGATAAATAAAATATGTAACAAGAATAATATCCATAATAAATATTGATAATTGAGTAACAATTTCAGAATTTTTAGCTAAATCAGTGCTTCAAATTCTTCAACTATACAAGACAGGAACAGGCCCGTAAAATGAAAAATTTACCATTTCCCACAAACAAACCCACAACCAGTTTAAACTTTTAATACCTAACAACCCTACATAGATTGAAAGAGGGTGGATATAAGCACACCTGTCACATATGGTGCCAGTGAGAAGACGAGTTCCATGCACTTGTGTCGGCATTCTGGCTGCGGAGCGCTGCAGTACTGGGTCAGCCACATCACAGCGTCATGCAATAGAGGTCCACGGAAATCCGGTGGTACGGACCGCTTTGGATTCTCCTAGAACAACAAAACAACATTTCAATCTCACAAATGCATTGCAATACACAATGCTAGAATTAGTCTGTCTTTTTAATATTTATAAGTAGGTTTTGGACATATGTAGTACCTTATTGAAGAGTACTGCTTTGACATGCAACACTTTTTCAATGTGTTGGACGGCCACAGAGACTTGTTCCTTGTGCCCTGAAGAACCACCTTCAGTAGCGAGGTTGGTGACCATGTAGTACAGCAGTTCCAACCAGAAGCGGTCAATGATAACATCCTGTGTGCGAAGAACAGCGTAGATGCTGTTGAAAGCCAGCGCAGCTCCTGTAGAAATCAAGATTAGCATTACTCCTCGATTGTACTAAACAAAGCACGTCTCAGTGGAAAACATTACATTATTTCATTAAAATTTAAATTTTACCTATAGTAAAACTGGGCCTAAGGCCCAGTTGTACAATGTCCCGATAAGTAAGATAAAGCTCACTTTAGACTAAAGTGGACTTTAGCAGTCTCGATGGCTGTGTTTCCAGGGCCGGCTTTAGGCATAGGCGACGTACGCGACCGCGTACAGCGGCACATACGATAGGCGGCATTTTCAGCATTTTTCGAAAATTTATTATTTTGTGTCATCACGTTATATGTCCAATATTCAAGCTCGGAAGAAATAAAATTACTTTTGGGGAAACGACGACCGATGTTTTGTTATGTCTCCAAACAAATCTCGTCCATGTTATGTTAATTTAATTAATACCTTCTCCTAGCTATGTTCCTGAACTTTTTGTTTGCGCATGAAAAATAACCTAGACAAATTGATTTCAATGTTGGAGTAATTTTACCAGAAACTCGTAGATTTAGGTATTTCAAAATGACTATGATTGTGTAAAAAATCCGGGAGCGTCCCCCCGAAATCAGAGCATCATCTAAGAAAGCAGCACATTTAAAATAATATGTGAAAAAAATATAAAAGAAATGGGCAGATCATGTCGAAAACTTACCTAACTAAACGATTGAAATTATTTGTGGACATTGGTAATTTATATTTCCCAAAAATAACTAATCTGCGGTTCAAAATTGCACCAAATTGAATAACCTTGAACCAAATTTTTCTCGGGGGCTGCGCCTCCGAACCCCTCCTCTTTCAACCGTCCTTTTTTACATTAATAAGAATGTCCCCCACCTCCCTCATAGAATAGTCATCCTCTGTACGCCCTTGATAGGCGGCTTTATCATTTTTCGCGTACATCAAGAATGTACCATAAGCCGGCCCTGTGTGTTTCATTGGCTGTTGCCATGGTTTCAGCCGATAAATCCTACCGCTAACTTTGTCGGGACATTGTACAACCGGGCCTTAGCTACGGCAACAAAAATATCAAAATGTACATTTAGTCTAAATTTAAAAGTGAGAAGTGAGTAGAGTCTAAATTTAAAAGTGAGAAGTGAGTAGAGTGTAATTTGATTTTAGATAAATAACATTCAAGATTCATAGAAAACATAAATCACTTAATCACTTAATTAACACACCTAATCGTTTGGTTGAAGAAGGATGTAGACAATATGAGTAGATTTTCTTAACAATTGCCTTGACATTGACTTCTGAAGTATCCAGTTCCTCTTCAGTCAGTTGACGTATGGACCATGTTACAAATTCTCGCAGACATTTTGCAGAAAGGTCTCTCACAGCAGTATCATTCTCGTGCATAATGCCGTCCTGAAAAAAAATTGTAGTTCTAGTTACTTTGATTTAAAATAACTGGTCATTCATTACCTACCTGTCATGCTAAATAAATATTTAATTTATATTATTACTTTCAGATTCCAATACTTTCTGCTTAGTTTATTTAAAGGTGATTAGCTTGTAGTAACATTAAAATTAAATAATTAGGTATAAAATTAGAAACTATATATTAGCGAAGTGCTTTGTCACAATGTTTTGCGGTTCATAAGTTATATGTAACATTTTTTTTTATATTAATCTATAGTCTACACTATCCTATATTAATCTACACTACGTACCGAAATACTTTAGAATTGTCTTCAGTGTCACTTGTCGGGTGTATACATACCAGTAGCGCTTCCAGGAGCTTAACAGCTTGAAGGCTGCGAAGTTGGTACTTGCTAGAATACCAATGGACTAACTGCAGCAGGAGTGGATGAAACAGCTGGTGAACTACACTATCTGCATCACAGGCCAGACGTATCAAAGGTCCACACAGCTGTTCGAACAGCCAAGACAGAAGCTGAGGGCTACTTGCTTCCAGCTGCGTACCTGAGAAAAGTTTCCAACCGTCAGTGATGCAAAGTACAAAGACGTTGAAAATCTTGACTGAGACATGAGAACTCACCATTTCCCAGAATGTACATGACAATGGCATGCAGTAACTCGCAAGCTGTGACTCTTGTTCGCCGATCGCTTGACTTAAGAGCCAGCTCAATTATGCGCGGAATAAACTCATCTGTAAAAAATAACAGTAGGTACATGGTCTAAAATTATATTGTAATATTATTTTTAAATTACAACAGATTTTAGTATGAAGTAAATGAAAAACCATGTAATTGAAGATTTGTGGATAAAGATGCTAACCAAGATGAACGTCAGGCTTGATATCTGCGAATGGCAGCGAGTAGATGAGATGTTGTTTGCCAGGTGATCGAGACTTAACAACTTGATTGTGATTGACAAGTGCGGAGACCGTACTTGAGTCGAGACCGCCTAGAAAGGAGACGATGCGGCCTTGCAGGAGACTTAGCTGGCTTTCATTGACATTTTCAGATTCGCGAGATTTGCGTCGCTTCAGGCGGAGTACATCCTCGGAGAGTGACAGAGCTGGATCACCTCGGTAGGCTGGCACAAAGCAAAAATCCGATTATACGAAATGGTTTGCTCATAGTTTGCTCATAGTTTGATTCTTAGTCAGCTCATTTTACAGCATAATGTACAACATTGGAACTTGTGACCTGTTTCATTTAATTTTTTTGTTTCGTTTTATTTCCAAAGATAAAGCACGTGATATCCAAGATAAGCAATACCTGAGCTTTGCAGGAATGGATCGAAGCAGTGTAGAATTTGAGCGAGTAGTGGTCGCAGTTGCTCAACAGGCATCATGGCATGACATCGCTCAAGCAAGTGGAGGCCCATGTGAGCCAACGGTAAGTAGCTACTTCCAAGTCGAAACACAACCTGAGAAAACCACATGATTCATTCATCATATTTAATTAAAGGAGTAGGTACACTCGGCCAAACAAAACTTGAACGTTGACCAAATTTGAATGACTGCTGGTCATGTCCCATAATAAATCAAAGCTTGTTATTATCATTGAAATGTGAGGTCACCTACTACTTACTAGAGTGAGACAATGAGATTGCTTAGACTGAATTCTGATGGTGCGATCTTACATTTATCAGCCTATCAGATTTATCGAACGTTCAAGTTTTGTTTGGCCAAGTGTACCTACGTATAGGTCAAGTCATTGGAAACAGAAGAAAGGCAACTTCTATTTTTTTCAAGAGAGCTCAAAAAGTTGTATGTCTGCCCATATCCAATATTATTTGTAATGGTATACTTCAGCCCATTTTCCATTCATTGAGACATAATTTACTAAAATAGTGGACAACTCAGAATTGCGAAATTGGACTTGGGCCCTTCTATTCAATTAAGATGAATTAGATCAATCAATCGGAGATAAAATCTCATCAAGTGCCCGTGAATACCAACCTCATCTTACTTCACATTGTTAGTATATTATGCAAATTTAATGCCTAATAGAAGGTTAAAATAAGCTTCAAGAGTTATCGGGTTATTTCCGATTCTTAGTAAAGGAATGTTCAGGCAGTACCTGGAATGTTGGACCCATGAAAGGTACCAGCGGCACAATGAGCTGAACTGGAGCGAGCAGAACTGTTTTCAAGCATGCAATCTGCAAGTCATCTTTGTACTGCATCTGCCGGGTCATAACCTCTTGCAAGAATCTGCTCAACAGCTTGGACGTTGTCTGACGTTCCACATTGTCGACATCCTAATAGAAGCAAAATTTAATATATTTCTAGTCCTGGGGTGCGGTAACTACCTTGTTGCAATGTCAAGCTTCTCTTCTCACCCTAGAAAGCCGTGAATAACAATGAGATGAGAAGCTTGTTACTGCGACAAGAAAGTTATCATTTTATACGATCGCACCCCAGGACCAACCATCAATAGTCTACACATCCAAAATCTTGTAAAATATAGAGAGGTAGAGAATGACCGAGAGGGAAGTTGATTGGACTGATCAAGGAGGATGTGTTGCAGAGAGGTGGAAGGTGGAGTGTGAGTGGGATGTATTTCCCAGTGGAAGGTATTTGTGAAACAATTTGAAGTGGTTAAAGAAGATGAGGAATATGATTAAGAAATGCTAAGTTTCCACAAGTCAATGAAACACAAAGACAATGGAATTTAAAGAAGTAACTTCCGAAAAGAATGTTCCATGTAACTAATTTACTTTTGTGATATAAGTAACAGTTACTAGGGTAGGTAATTCATTTTCAAAATTATTTCAAGTTAAAAGTTCAAGATAGTGTAAGTTAAAATTTTATGTTTACAATGTTTTATTTTCGATAACGAAAATATCAATTATCATTTCCATCCCCATTAAGCAGGCTACTATGTAGTATGATTAACATTATACTAAGCTACATAATATATTTATTATATACCATCATACCACATTCACTGCTTCAGCTGTGGAAAAATACCTTTAAATCAAATGCGATCAAACTTACCCCAAAGTAACCTATCTGCTCAGCTATCTGGAATGCGATGGCCAAGAGCTTGTAGAAGCCGCTGACAAGAGGCTTGCGATATGATTCAAAAGCTACCTCCTCGCCAAATCTATGCACCCACTTTTCGAACATGTAGCCGAGTTTAACGTTAGGCAACAGGTCAGAACAAAGGTCGACCAAGTTGACAAACACCTGTTGATCAATATAGTTCGTAGCTTCCAGGCCGGTCTCTGGATCCAACATTGGCAAGCCTGGATCACCCTGCAAGTAAGCCATATACTACTTAATACTTTACTGTTGTTGGAATCTGGAGTATTCTGAGAAAGATTAATATGATAGGTAATAAGAGAATGAAACTCGATTGATGTAATTTGTTAAAGAATATTGAAATTTGATTAGGTACATACTTATAGAGATAGG
Organism: Leuctra nigra; assembly: GCA_934045905.1. Taxonomy (NCBI): domain Eukaryota; kingdom Metazoa; phylum Arthropoda; class Insecta; order Plecoptera; family Leuctridae; genus Leuctra; species Leuctra nigra. The sequence goes on from OW203761.1 coordinate 16,580,597, forward strand.
AACCATACTATAAGGTTTTCCCATCACTTGCAAGGCTGATGGAAAGGTACTTACAGGTAGCTCGCCTTCAGCAACCTTCTTTCGAGTGTTTAGATCGAGTTTCTTGATGAGAATCAACACGACTGTTATAAATTCGTCGTAAATCTTGGTGACAAGACATTGCTTCAGGGCCAGCGAAACTTCTATTAGTACAAGAAAGGAGGTGTGATTAAGGCAATTCTACAACCACATTTTTTAGCAGCAATTATTTCGGGCATGACTGGTATGTATGGACATTTGTTGTACCCTCCCTAAAGTTAATTTGACCCCCCCCCCACCCCCTTGAGAAAATTGTCTGAAATCATCACTGCTTTTGAAAATTAAGTCCTCCTGAAAAATGGGGTGACTAGAAACAACTTCCCACTTTGATTAGTTACATCTATTTGATAAACAAATGTGCCAAAGATATTTTGTGAATATACTTTTCACAAGTAGATAGTAGATTCCGTAGCAGATTTGGTAATAAAAAAACACTTTGATTGCATGATATTTACATAATTATAAGTATTTTCTTGTCAGCCCAAAGTGGGGTAATACCTATGTAGATGAGCATTATTCATTGAAAAATTGTATTTAAAAAATTTAACTTGTTAGTTATGTACTTCATTTCATATTAGTAATTCAGTAACTTACTCAGATTTTGGTCGTATTGTTCGGAATCAAGCAGAGCCATCCATAATGGCAGGTAACTCTTGTATGAAGGTAGGTAATTATTGGGATTTTCCTCTTTCAGAAGTTCTATGTCGATTGCTGTGCGGTGTGAGCAAGTTTGAGCAATTCCTTGATATACTGGAACACAAACATAAACGTACTCAACCGCGATTGATGTCACACACATCACTCGATTTCTTTAACCTTTTAAAGTTAACAGTAATGTTTGATGACAAGCAACTTATACACTAATAAAACAAAGCAACTATAATTATTTTAATGCAGTTGAGTTTCCTTTTACTCACATACTCTGCCATTCTAAAGGTGCATTAACTAATGAGAATTTGGTTTAAAAAATATAACAGTATTAATAGCTTAGCTGATGGTATTTCTCAGCACGAAAGAGCAGGGAACAAAGTGATATACAGAACAGTCATGGCGGTTTATGTCGCCGTCTGAAGAAGGCAGTAAGAGACCTTTGAAACATCGAGCTAGAATGCATCTATCAAATGGAACAAACTGCCATGACTGCCCTTCATTCCAACGGCTCCGAAAACAGACATGACTTAAAAGTATCACATTTTCTTGCCAAATGGACAAATATTCCTCTTCCACCAAAGATCTGATTTACGTCCATAAAAGGTTGGTTGCTTAAAATAAAAGGGCAGGTAACTCTAAAGATTTGGTTACGGACCCAATAAAGGGTGTGTTTTTTATAATTGCATGCCTTTATAATAAGCTTTCACTTATAATTCCATCATTCATCTGTCACCCACCTATGTTGTGTACAAAGTGCTGAAGGTAAACGCCTTTGCATTGCGAGACATGATGCAGTGTTGCCAACAACGCACTCTTGCTTTGCATCTGGACAGGAGTGACCTGCCGAGGGAAGCTCCTAATGAGAGACACAGTGATGCGCTCCAGTGCAGCCAACTGATCAGGTGTCACGTCATGGAGCTGAGACAAAATTGTAGCCAAAGATTGCATGTAGTGTGCAAGGTTGGCTGAATTGTGGTCATCATCTCTGCAAAGTGAGGTAGGTATCATTTAGTTACCTAATTGATTAGGTGGTTTCATAAAAGGCATTGAAAAGGAATTGAGCCACAAGTCAGCAGATCAAAGTTGCTAACAGAAAGTCGACCTCTAGCGGGAGGTCTCGGCCTCATCATCCTCGATTCATACATTTAATACATTTGATTCATACATTTCTACATTTACACAAGTGAAGCTGCAAAAGGTGTTGTGTGTTCATGTATGAGATGAGAGATAATCAAGAAGTATTTACATTTTACAGAAAGTAATTTGGGATCATTGCAATGAATGAATAGGTACCTTACCTACTTGTGGATAAATGTTTTACTATCATTACCAGTGTTGGGTAAGTTCCTTTTGAAAAGGAACTAGTTCCAGTTCCAAGTTCCTCGCCGAAAAAAGGAACTAGTTCCAGTTCCAGTTCCTTCAAAAATGAAAGGAACTATTCCGTTCCTAGTTCCTTTATAAAAGGAACTAAGTTCCTTTTAGTTCCTTTTTAAAGAAATGTGTAATTTTAATTGGAATTGGAATTTTTAATTGGAACACTCGGAATACACATTATTTTCTCCTAAAAGAAAAATTTTCTCCGATTTTTAAATGGTAAAACATTTTTGTTTGCTCTTGCTGCCATATTTCATTTACTGAACCACAGCAGATTCGAAAAGATTATAAGAGAGATAAGAAGATTCGTAAAAACTAAAAATTCAATGGCGATGTGATGTGTCCTACACAGTGATCGGAAAGGAAATGTGAGGAAGGAAACAAAGTAAAAGCTAAAAAGACGACGATCTGAAATCTGAAATCTGTGTTCTTGTGCACTGCACTTGTTCACGAGTCCTTGGTCATTTCTAGGAATTGAGTTCTTTGGTCTGAAGGGTTGACCAACGTCTACTATAGGTACTACAGGGATAGATGTCCATTGTGTTTGGGTAGGTGACGACTGGTTTGAGTTATTTTTAGATGCCAAAAAAATATGTGGCTTCTATGTAGTTTTTTGGAGTAAAAGTACAGTCAAATTTAAAAAAAAGGAACTTAGCAAAAATCGTTACAGTTCCTCAAAAAAAGGAACTAAACCGTTCCATAGTTCCTCCCAATAAAAAAGGAACTAAGACGTTCCATAGTTCCTAAGAAAAGGAACTAGTTCCTAGGAACGGAACTATTTCGTTCCGTTCCTACCCAACACTGATCATTACCTACTTTGAAGGATAAAAAAGTACTATACAAAAATATGAAACAATTAACAGCAACAATTTCAAAATCATTTTCGTCAATATTACTCAATCATGTTACACTTCTGGTTGTATTTCAATGCCGTCATCACTCACTGTATGTAAAGCTGTTCGATGCGTTGGACAAGAAGGGAGCACATGGATTCCACATCCTGTCGCTGCATATGAACTTGGCACGGACCAGCAAACTGTCCAAACGCCTTGATGGTCACTCGAAGATCGTGAGCAGATGTGTCACCACTCATCAAACGTTGTTTGAAGAAGTCAATAAAGTACTGTAAAAAAATATTAATAATTTTAACATCAAGATTTCAGAAAAAAAAATAAGTTTGTAGATTCAAACTTGGGAATATATAGAAAATAAATATTGCATCAGTATACAGTTATGATACAGTAAAAGGTACAGTAATGATTTGCAGATCAATAACATCAACATTAAGCAATGTTTTAAAAATGTAGATCCAGATAATTTCCTCACCAAGAACGCCTCCCTGGCTTCGGAATCTTCCTGCAGTGCCAATGCCATCTGTTCATAGAATGTTTCCAACGCTTTATATCCAACCTTCTTCTCTTCTACAGGCATCAAGATCCACTGCTGCAGCTGTTTATGCCACCACTTGTAATCTTGATGGAGGAAGCGACTCAACTGGCGTCCATGTTGAGCCACCAGGGACAAGGCTGCTGCAGATTCATTTCAGATTAATTAAAGTTAAAAACGATTTTTGCTTTGTAGCATTTTTTGAGATTGTCATTGCAGTTTCTACCACATAGTAGGTCAAGGCAGCAAAGTATAATAAGCTCCCTTGCTGACAGGCTGCCACAAGTATTGTCACTTGATTACATTTTGAAAATATCTGGTCAATGATTTTCACTGTTTTTGGAATAGGGAAGTCTCATTAAGAAATGTTATTTTAAATTTGAAGTTTCATGTGACAATTTGGCGGGAATATCTCTGTGTGATGTAGGTGAGCCCAGTGATGTCATTTCTAAGTCCACAACAATATTATCAGTGCCCATGCCATGACCAAAGATACCATGACCAAACCATGATCTATGCCGATAGTTCTGTTTTAAAACAAGGTTAAATAATTAAAAAATTCTGAGATTTCTATCAATCTTTCTGTATCAATTAGGTACTTGAAAACTATTAATTCCGTCAACATCCTAGACATACCTACCTATATACTTTTAATATTTCACGTTTTAAATCCATTCTACAACTAGAGTTGAGTAGTAACATGAATCATGATACAAAGTTACTGGTAACATGTTAAATTTTTCGAGTAAAAGTAGGCTGTAGGTAACGTGTTACTTTGAAAATATAGTGCTGCCATAAGCAATTTAACTGTACTGTAGTCTGTAACTGTATTGGTGTTACGAAATCAAGTACCTAACTGTAACTGTGTAACACTGATACATTTTAAAAGTAACTTTGCCAACACTGCCTATAATCGATTTTATCCAAATGTACTTTAGAATAATATCTTGCATTCGGTATGTGGAATAGATTAGTGTAGATTGCAGAATGTGTAATTCCGTAGTTACAGGTGTTTGCACGGTGTATTTGATTATCATCAATGCATTAGAGAACAGGGGCTGAATTCACAAAAGGTTTTAAGGCCTCGACCGGCATAACTTTATGCCGGTATAGCATTAAAACTACCAATAAGTATATCTATTGCCTTGCCATGATATTACCATGTTAAAACTTGGTATTTTATCATTTTAAATGGCGATCTGAATAATTATATTCATAAAGATATGTCGGTAAAACATGGTAATAGCTAATATTGATATTAGTTTTTCGGTCATAAAGTTATACTTCTTTGTGAATCCCAGCCCAGAGCATTTTCCTAAAGGAAATTAAATCCCCTAGTCTCCTAGACAGAAGAGACAAGGGGCCCAGTAGGTACAATAGTCCCTAGTTAGCATAGTTCGAGATTTCGGTGCAATCCGTCACATCAACAAGTGCCCATAGACCGCAATTCCGCATTTATTCACCACAAAGTCAAATGTGACTATGACTGTATTGCCATGGCAACAACCAATGTAATTCCTTGAAGGACCGTTTAAACTTAACTACTAGTTTCAAACAGAGTAGTTACTTCCATAAAATCAATTAATGAAAATACCAACTGTCGTCAATTTATCACTGTACCCATTTTACAAATGTAGCCCAATGTAACATTGTGATGCCCATACAATGTCATACACTGTAACATTTTACAATGTTCTCTGGAGAACTTAAAAACAATGTATAAACTATTTTTGCACCGCCGTAAATATAACTTCTTAAAATATAATTTCACATGAAATTAAAAAAAATATTTTATTGACGACTATTTCTGGGTTTGGTCCATAAATCATTCATAGTAAACAATTTTATTTTGTACAAAATTATTTGCTACCTGGCATTATGGTTATGGTACCTATTAGGGAAAAATTGCAATTGATATTAATTAACTTGATTAGTATTGTACAAAGTCACTTGTATTCTCTAAAAAAATCTATATTCTGGTTTATATATATCCATCCAGCTCTTATAATGAAAATCTAACATGCCACGATTTTTATAATAAAGAAGCATTGTAATAAAAAATAGTACACTTGGCCAAAGTAAAAATGGTATTCAAATGAAACAGAATGGCTGAAGATTTGATGACATCATCCCATGAAGTCAATGCTAACGCGTAGCTCGAGTGGCTGAGCTCTGATTAATTGTCAAGGAATCTGACCAGGGGCCGTATTCTAGAACATTTAAATTCCCAATTCTGATGGAATCTGATTCCATGCAATGTTAATCCTTATGGCCGTGACCGAATTCCATCAGAATGGAATTGGGAAACCGTTCTAGAATAGACATCCAGCAGCACATCAGTTTCGCCCAAAGACCGTTTTTACTTTGGCCACTTTTACATTTGACTTTTACTCCTAATATAGATAGCTAGGAAATAGAATTGAAATGAAATAATTTTAAAAGCATAACTAGCAGCTTGAATATGTACGTCAAACAGAATGCTTTAATTTTGAGACATAAAATCAACAGTGTATAAAAATGTTTGGAAAGTTCAAGAAGGTGTAGGTAGATGGTGTATTGATTCAATGACGACTACGACGACGGCGACGCTTGCCCCCCGCAGCGGCGCTCCTTCGACGGCGTCCGCCACTCCTGGACGAGCTCCTGCGACGGCGTCTGCCACCCTTCGACGCGCTCTTGCGACGGCGACGTCGTTGCATGCGTGGCAAATCTTCATCGTCGACGTCCTTCGACAGACGCTTGCGAGAAGCCGTCACGTTCTTCAAGCCCTTCATCACCGTCAGAGCCAGTCTGCCCAGATTCGCGGGCACGATCACTTTCTTTGTGACCGCGCGTTTGGAGGGGACAGCGCGAGCGGACCTCCTCGTCGTTCCTTGAAGGATAGGTAGGTACATGTGGGATTACAAGGTAGGTGAAGGAACGGGGATTTATTTAGGTTTGGAGATGCTCAGTGAACCGAACTGTTAGCCCGTCTAATTTGAACATTTTCCCACTAAAATGGCAAATGAAGTTTAAACAAACAAAATTAAAAATTTGTGTAAGTTTGAACCACATTCCAAGTAACGTGATGCACAGAGAAAATGATTACGAATTACAGGAACTGATGGGTTAAAAATATTCGTATGTAGGTCGATTATCTATTGTGCCAATTGCAATTCTTCAGCAAATTTGGCCATAATATTTTGAATAGATATAATCAAGGATAGCAAAGGTGATGGTGTGATGGCAGCAAAGAGTCGATGGGATAATAATAAAATTAGGTAGGTACCCCTCGTCTTTCTGCGATGGGTAGACCTCTTTTTGTGCCCCGAGCGTCGCCGTTTCCGTCGGTGCGAAGTCATCAACCGATCGTCATCATTAATCAGATACCGACGTCCAAACTGCGCGATGTCTCCGGTGTCCATGCACTTCTTCAGACCGATAGTCACTCTGGTGTTCGCTTTGGCAGCAGATAATCTGCTGTCGTTGGAGATGTAATGGGCGATCTCCTTCACCGTCGAGCCACGACTTCCTTGAGGTATCATGAGGGAAAAGGGAGGAGTTACAAAAAAGGCAATGGAAGTTAGGGTAATGGAGACCCACCCTTAGAGTCCCAATGACATTCGGATCTGACCCTCTAGTATACCTTTTAGTGCGTTGATCGCGTCCAGAACAAGATCTGCAGATTTAATTGGCATCTTTGAACGTTTGGTTTGCACCATGTTGACCAGTTACTGCACAATTTTGTAGAATAAGGTGTAAACTGAAAATTTTGATTTTTTGCGTCTAACCGAAATGGTAGTTCTTTCTTATTTAACAACTGCTAAAAATTTCACTGCTATATATAACTTCTGGACGACACTTTCCCGTGAGAAAACGCCTCGACATAATTTTTGTACACTTTTGTGCTTCCTTCTCAACTTTAAACTCTTGATTCTAAGTGTATTGCAGCCTTAGAGATACGTGGATGGTCTCTATGGATTCATAATGGGATTTTATACTGATTACTCAGTTATGTTATGTTTCAATTTTACACATTACGTCAGTGAATCGCACTTTTCGCCAGAACACTTGCTTGACAGCACCGACTTGCAGCGTATTTCATGAACATAAGCAAAACACGTGTATTTTGACACCACATTCAATCAAAAACATATTCTACACAATAAAAGCTAAAAACCTTTATATAACTTAGCACGTTGTAACAGTTCATTTCTTTTTAAACGGGATAAATAATTGTCAATCGAAGTATATCCGACAGTAGTAACGCCATTTTCGAAGATCCCATAGGAATGAAGTAAAAACAAAATCAAATTCCCAGGGTTCTTATAAGATCGCATGTAAATTTAAATATAAAATGATTGAATGTAATGAAAATACTATCATTCAATTAATATTTATTTCCAAACATCGATTTGAGTGTTATTAGTGTGATACGAGTGTGTCTTACAAGACCAGAACCCTCAATAATTATTGAACCTTCAATTATATACATTTTAAATGATTGTTATCTCGTTTAAAAAAAACGCCACTTTCCCACGTAGTTCAGAATATTCAAAGGTTCGGAGTACCTAGCATCTTGGACATTGCCACGTAAAGAAGACGCGGCAGAGACGAAGCAACACCACAACCTATAGCTAGTAGCAGTTTATTCACGGAAAGCAGTGTTGAAGATGAAGATGAAAGATGAAGATGAAGATGAAGATGGTTGAAGATGGAAGCAAGAAGGAATCTTCACTTGACATGCGCAACGCACAAGATACTGTTAACAGGAGTACCTAGCATCTTGGACATTGCCACGTAAAGAAGACGCGGCAGAGACGAAGCAACACCACAACCTATAGCTAATAGCAGTTATTCACGGAAAGCAGTGACTTCCGGTGTTCACGGAAGAACAATAAAATGTCAAAACCAAAATGTTATAATCTGAAAATTAACGAGCAAATGTTGAATTGCCTAGATTTAAAAGAATTAGGTTTAAGTAAGTGTTTTCGAGATGTTTTTATTTAATTGAAATTCTTCGATGAGAGCTCTATTTTTTTCAGAAACCCCCATTAAAACTTTATAGTATTGCTTTTTCTACAGCTTTTCTAACATTTCGAAAGAATTTGTGTCATTGAAATTTCACTAAATATTTATTCCAAAGTGGGGAAGAAAGAAACATTGAATGCTACGGATTAAAACTCTGGGCTCGGGGTGGTCTACGGTTGCGGGGGGAGGGGGGGGGGGGGGGGAAAGGCATGTCTCCCCCTGCGATGCCATTGACATTAGAGGGTGAAGGAGGGGGGTGGGAGGGGTGTGCACTTTTTCGATATGGCAAGGCTTAATTAATTTTATTATTTCCAATTTGCTGGTTTTGTTCAACTTGGTGCATGCCAAACACAGGTTAGGAAGGTAACCTGCCATATATTGAATTAAGTTTTCATTTTGAGATGGACTGTATTCAAAAAGAACAAATTCTAGCAAATTCTCGGCGGGGCTTGGTGATCCCCCCCCACCAACGAGTGCCACAAGTAAGTGTATTTCTTGGATGCATACGGTTATCAAATTTCCTTAAAAAATGTGGTGGTGAAAGATGTATCTAGTGAGGAACAAATCCTGAAAAAGTGCGCAAGAAAGCCTTCATTTGAATGATCTGCGTTTAAGAGCGTTGGGGGGGGGGGGGGGGGGGGGGAGTTACGCGACTCTTGATGAGCATTTGTTTACATGCTGCGGCGACCCCAGCCTACCAAGTACCAATGTCGTCACAAGCGCAAGGCATATTGAGATGATATAAACTTTAAGTAATCATTCAACTACCTATGGTTAAAACATTTCTAAAATAACTGTATTACCTAGTTACTTAAAGTTTCAATCACACCAGACATTGTTTCAAACATTTTAATATGAATTTATGAAGGAAAATATTGTGTGTGTGTGTAGTGTTAGTGTTACATACACACACACATCACACAGCAGCTGTACCAGGAACAAAAACTACAATGTATCGGGTCACACGGGTTGTTCAAATATCACAGGTCATGGAATGGGCCAATTGCCTAGATTATTTTTGGTTTTGTCATGTATGTGTCCCAATGGTGTCAGTGTCACCTACGTACCTATATTCTGCACTCCAGCTAGAAACACGAGAAACCAGGGGTGCGAGTCAAATATACAATCAGACAGCATTCCGAGTATTAATTTGAATGGAAAAACGTGCACTGGTAGTGAATAGTGTCAGAGAGTGTTGTAATAGTAATTAGAGTATTGAAACACTTTGCATGACTACAGTATATGACTAATATTTTAGACCACCCAGAAAATGAAAGGGGGGACGTTGCAAAAATTTTGAGATAAGTTTTGGGAGTCCGCGACAAAAAATATTTTAAAGAGGTCCGAGTAGTAGAAAAGAACAGCTGCTTTGGTCTACTATGTATTAAAGAAAAATTGGAGGTTGAAGCTGGTATATATAGATACCGATTTCATATAGGTAGTAATACAAAGATGAATGACAGTGAATGCATAGCATACCTAGGTGGTAAAGAAATTTCAATTGGCAAGTACCTCTGTTCGCGACCTTGCGATGCTGGATATTATTGATCTCTGCCAACAGTTTGACCGCTGCGTATATATCTGCAGCATATTTGAACTCATCGTCATCGGGATCCTGAGCAAAACTGTGTAGAAACTCAGTCAGTCCGGTGATACAGCCAGTGATTAGACTGAACTCGACTTTGTTTGCAAATTGTGTCTAAAAAAGATAGAGCAAGAAATATAGGTCAGCACACGAGTATGGAAAACTGAAACAAACTGTTATTATCGGACTAATAATCTCTCTTGGTAGGTACCTACTGTACCTACACCCCTTAACATACAAAGTCTTTCTTAGTGAATGGCTGGATGAAAAACATTATTATTATAATATGTTTTATGAAATACCTACAAAACCAAACATTGTCTGCAAAATAATGTTATTAACAACACTTTAGTGAACCAAATGAAAATGATATGTGATTTACCACGACATCAGGTACAGTTCGTTTTTCCTATGCTTGAACTCTCTACAGACCGAGACACCGTCAGTTGTTCTGTTAGGCCGAGAAAGACAACATTGCAAGGTGAGCGCGCAATGAAGTCTTTCTCGGCCTAGCAGAACAACTGACTGTGGCTCCATCTGGTGAGAGTTCATACAGTAAAAAAACAGATGTAGTACTACATCAGATAGGTCCAAGGAAATATTTTACATTTTGTCATAACAAAGTAGGGTAATTTAATTGGTAATGCTCAAAAAGAGATGGAAGTCATGAATCGTTGCTAATGCTGTCACCACTACTTGTCAAAAGGAGGAGCTGTTCTGAAAGGAGGGCCTACTTTCCCTAAAATTAAGTATTTTCATTTTTCAGTCATTTATCCATCCTTGATAGGACCCATATTCTATAAACCAAATCATATCAATAATCATTTCAGATCAATTTTATCCTTCTTACGGCCATGGATTTCAGACCTACGTGATTTCATTTTCGCTGTAGAAGAGGAGGGCTAGATGCTATGATTATTCACTCACCTGTTGCTTGAGTTCATACAAGAACTGCTTTAGAATCTTCTCCGACTTGCCTACAGCATCTTGAGGATATTTGCGCGCAATCAAGCCAAGCAAATGGTATTGCTTTTGACGAACTAGAAAAAAATACAGTCATGTAGGTAGTAATAATTACCTATTATAATTACTACCTCCTAATTGAATCTACAATCGATTAACAACATCTAATGCTCCATTCAGACAGATTTCAAGTTCAGCACTGCACTTATAATATTGGGTGGTAAATTGAATGGAGTTAAATAGTACTAGGTACCCACTAAATCATAATTCACCGGTCCAAAACAGCCAACGATCATTTTATACCTAAATTACTAGCGACAGGTAGACTTTTGTATTCAGACTTTTTGTCTGATTCTGTTGGATTGTAATTTGTAAGGTAAATTAATATACTAATAATAGACAGGTTGGTAGATATTAACCTGAAAACAATAGCTTTAATAATTTTATCCGTTTCATCTGTAAAGTATAGCTACCTAACCTACCTAAGAAGATAAGTAACTAATTAAAGATATGCATACCTACAACTGATGACTTCTGGGTACTGGACACCTGAGACAGTAGTTTATCAACAACTTCATGCAGTTGCAACTCTGGAATCAAATCCGGTGAACCTCTCTCGGCACCAACAATTGCGATCAGCAAGTTCACTGCCCTCTCTTTCACAACCGAATCTTGATCTAATGCCAAGCATGTCATGCAGATGTGCTGCAGAAAATTACATATTAGTGATTAAAAGGTAGTGCAGTTAGTGGCTACGATTTACTGCATATAACAGGCCAAACGTGGCCTCTTATTAACCAACCGCCTTGCCCTGGTATTCATATAATTGAACAAATTGTGCAGAGAAATTGTTCTATAAATGTGAATGCAACAGGTGAATGTTAGTGCAGCTGACTACGATTGGCACTGCTGGAAAAAATTATTTTGGTAAGTAATACAAACGAGTTAAATTGCATGTGCAGAGCCTGTATAAGAGCACACCTTCCCAGTTAAATTCATTAGCATTTTGTCTGTGCTATAGGTTAGCAGATGTAGTAGGAAGTAGGCACTACCTACCTACCTACATGAGGTAACATTTTATGAACACAACCAAATTTATGGCTGTGCCCACCTAGCAAGACAGACTATTATAATATCCAAATATATTTTCAGCAAGGAATTATAAAAGGATTGTGCTGTGACCAAAACAAAAACACAACAGTAAAATACTAATGTAGGTAGGTACCTACTGCGTAAATATGCCAAATTCTCCCGCACAATTCCTCCGTCCTCACACAATTCGTTTGCAACAAAATCAATGTGAGTATTAGGTAGGTACCTAGGTTAGCTTTATGATGACATGATTGTATGGATTGAATATTGGCGTTGCAACAAAAATGCATGAATCAAAGAAATTGAAATTCATTGCAAAGAACTAACCTTTATTTTGGATACATATTGAGGTAATCTCGATATGTAATTATGAAATAAATATGTCAGCAGGCTAAACGACTCGGCATTAGCAGCCTTAAATACTTTTAACTTAAGATTCTGTTCCAAAGTTTTTAGTATCCCATTGTTTTGATCAAATAACGCGGAGAACGCCAAATCTGAAATAAAATGTAGGTAGGTAATAATATACAGTTTTGAGGTTATGAGGTCCAGCGTGTAAACAAACCCCATCATTATACATACCTAATTCGCTTTTATTTACATCGCCTTCAAAGTACTTCTTTGTGCTTCGAATAAGTCGCTCTGCCTCTACAGCTGCATTGGTATTGGCTATTTTACAACAATTTTGTAACAGGAACAAATTATTCCTCACTTCTTCTGCCATGACCACCGCCCACTGTCAGTGTCACCACCTAGCCTCAGCCAAAGAGTTAGAGAATGGGGCCTCAGCCAGTCCCACCACAACGGAATCCCAGAGATATGGAGATACAACTGCGAAATACATACAGGGATTCAGTCGTCATCAAAACCCATGACCCGACCGGAGCCGACGCAGACGCTCACTCTGAGTCTGCTCTCACCCTCTCAACTCAACGAACTCAACACTCAACAGCCATAATAATTAGTGCTCTGTGCAGGTGCTCTCATCACAGACACACCAAAGGACACAGACCTCTCCTCTCACGCCTCCGCGAAACCACTGACCACACCACACCACTGAGGCTGACTGATGATCAACCACCTCGACTCTCGCTCCGCTCGTTCTCGTACCCACACCAAAGCCAAATAATAATATATTTTGTTTGTACCCAACCACTGAAATCAACATCTGCGCAGCAGTGTTGGGTGCAAAGATGGGTAGCCGCAGGAATCATTCTTTGTTGCCGAAGAAGGGTCGGTTGGCCGGGGGGGGGGGGGGGGGGGGGGTTAATCTGTGGATACTTTTTTTTGCGTCGGTCTTTGGAAATACCTACCTGTGAAGTGAAAACTATCAACTTATTAGGTAACACATTTTTAATCATTTTAATGGTTTCTAGAATGTATCTGGGGGTGCGTGCAGCAGACTTTTCGGCAGAACTACACCCTGGCAGCTGCAGGTTCTACCAAAGTTCTACCCTTACCAACCATAGACAATGATAACTCTCCCCTCCCCACCCCCCTTCCTCCTCTCAAGGTACGTGTACAAAATATGAAAATTGTAGAATTTGACAAATTGAAAATTTGATTAAGTTCACACACCCAACAATAACAAATCATAAAACGGTATTCAAACGAAACGGATTGGCTGCTGCTCTGGTTCCTTGACAATCAATCCTTGTTGAGCGAGCGTAGCGAGCGTCACCACGGTACTCTTATGGCACTTTCTCTGTGTGTTTTTTTGTTTTTTTTTTTTTTTTTTTTTTTGCCTGCACTGCCCAGGTCAAACCGCACAACCAATCGATCTGAAATTTTGTACACATACTAACGTAATCTATGCGATCCCTGGGATCTTTTCTGAACGAGATCCTGTGATTGGTTCAAATTTTATAAAAATTATCTTTCGATTGGTTGGTTCGATCAATTTGAAATTTAGCAAAGTCATTGCAACCAACATTGTACCCAATCAAAAAAAATTTCAGCCAAATCCTCCAATTGGTTCAAATTTGAAACCATTTTTCCTGTGATTTTTGAAATTTAAACTGGAACCGATTGACCGACCAACTAAAAACTTCGCATGGTCATTGGTACCAACATTTAAGGTATTTTTGCCAATTTTCACTCTAATCTGTCGTTATTTTCAAAAGTTTTTGTCATTTTAGGGACATTTTGCGTGTTGGCTGTCAAATTCACGGCGACTTCGAATCTACAAGGCAAGGTAGTTAGAGCAGAAAGTTTTAAACGATATGAAACTAATAATGACCGTTCAACAGATTGATCTGATATTGTGTACACACACTACATATCATATCATATGGGTGGTCCCAGGTATATTTTTTGAACGAAATCCTGTGATTTTTTAAAATTAACAAGTAACCGTTCAATTATAAAGGTTTAATCGATCAACTTAAAACTTAGCAAGGATTGGCACCAATATTTTTCATTTGTATACTTAATTTAAAACGGCCTATAGCCACACCACCATTTGACCTATCAAATGGTCTTCGATTAATCTGATCAATCAAACTCATATTTTGCATGGTCGTTCAGACCAACATTGTCTCTTATTTTACAAATTTTCAGCCCTACCAGTCAAGAACATAGATGCACTTATTGACAGTTTTAATAACTGTCAGAAATGACATTTCAAAACAGAAATTCCACTGCATTCTGGGTTGCTCTATCCCTACAAACACTGGGAGGTCCCTGGACGCGTCCTAGGCCGTCCCAGATGGGCGTACGGGCCTGCCCAGGGCCCTCCCGTCTTATGGGTGATTAGCATGGAGTGAGACTCCCGGGGCCTGCCACTGGGAATAAGCCCGGGCGGCGCCATGGGCCGTCCCATGACGCCCGCGCGGGAGGTATGGGCCGTCCCTGGACCCTCCCGGGCGGCCCGCGCGGGAGGCATAGGCCGGCCCTGGCCCCCGCCCGGGCGGCCCGCGCGGGAGCAGCTGCTCGCTCTGTAGCCCCCTCCCCCTACGCACATTCCATAACGGTCACGTGCTAGCTTGCTAGGTACACTCTCATTCAAAATGCAGTACCTACAAAACGTGCCTCTGATCCAGACACGTGCATATAGGCACTAATTTTGAATGCGAATGTACCTGGAAAAAATACGTTTCATTAAGACATAATTAATTGCAAACGTGAGTGACACGAGAAACGGGATTTTTTCACAATTTCGGAGAGTGGGCGTTGCCATACGAAAAAAATAATCCAGGTATTTCCTTCCAGGGTCAATGTATTAGTTCACAGTTCACGGAATATTTCACAACAGTTGAAATTTGTTATGTCAACTAGAAGAACAGTAGGTACACTAGGTACCTACTCAAACACATTAGAAATGCATTTAAATGGTCAAATATTAATAAAAAAAAATAGCCGGTATATTATAAAGTTAGTCAGTGGTTATTGGAAGTTATTTTATCTCGCCATGTTTCCCTATTGTTTGAAAGCTGTTCCACTGACCTGACACATTACCTAAGGTACCTGGACTACTGTTTTTATTTTTAACGCATTTTTATTTTGAGGAAATATTTTGGGATCATTTGAAATCCTCAACTTGACTGTCACATAATGGGGAAGTCTCGTGAAATTCAGATTTCAGAATAATAGACCATTATTTTATGAAAGTTGATTATGTTGCTGAACACAGATGTGATTTTATTTTTGCTGTGGGATGAATAGTTTTCAAGGAATGAATTTACAAAGTTTGATTACTTTTAACAGGAAAATTTACAGAAAATTGACAGATGATCCACAATGGTAACACATTAGTGTAAGTGGATTCTTGTAATACGTCGTTTTTCCCGCCAAAAGTCCCATTATAATTGAATTTCATTTGCATGAATTAATTTTTTACATTTCGCGGGTGACAAATGTCAGTAATTATTTGCGTTGATATTTAAAAACTTACTGGAACAAAATTTCTAGAGACTTAAGTATTACAGGTACCTTATTCATAAAAAAATGAAGAAGGATAAAAAGATCCATAATTTTTGTTTATATATGAATCGGTTGTTGGATTTCTAAATTAGCAATTATTTTTTGATAATCTCTTACAGGACGATTGAATCGTTTCAATAATAATTTTTTCACGTATTCCCTACTTAATTACTATATTGTTTTGATAAATTACAAAAAATAAAATGCTACACATAGGAGATTCACTGCAATTGAATTTTAGGAATAATAAAGAGCAGGAAAACACACGAAAATTTAAAAAAAAACAGTTTCATATAATATAAACGTATATTATTGTAAAAGATTATACATACTACCACATCACTTAAAATTGCAAATTAAGTAGGTAAGTTATCGGTAGTAGGTAGGTATAGCTTCATTTGCATGACAATTAAGTAACAAACAAAACTTTAAATATGTATGCAGCAAAATATGTCGACAATAAACAAACTAAAAATATTTGTACCTAACATCTGCAGTTATCATCATGCGCAAATAATTTTCTATGCATTATTAACAGTGCATCTATGATAAAGACCATACTGATTACTTTCATATTGTTATATTCTCAGTGCAAATTGCAAACACAAAAATCTAAAAAAAAGCATAATTTTAATGTCCTTCAACCTTCACACGTCACATAGTATCAAAACATTCTGAGATAGGTACTACCTGGCAGTGAGTCTGGCACGCTGTCTCTTTATCGACAAGACACAATTCGGATTTTACTTCACTCACGGATATGTTGGCACAATTTTTCATCTTCAGTTTTTCAAGAAAATGAATGCTATTGAATACGTATTTCTTTCATCTGAAAAAATAAAATTGCAAAGTATTTAGGTAATGTACCTTGTACAGTACTAATAATGTTCGCAGGATATTTGCAATTATTTATTATTGTAGGTACAGATTCTAACCTAAACAAGATTTATACAAGATCTTGAAAAGTTTAGCAAGATCATGCAGCGTATTGTTAGAAGTGTTTTTTATTTTTTGTGTAAATTTTTATTCGGTCAGACCGATGAAAGTCCAACATTTACAAGATCTTGTTATCAGTAAGATCTTGCTAATTTTGTCAATATTTAACACTATTATTATGCTATGCTCAAAAGAATTTTCCGATTTAATGGCCAGATACTGGATTCCATCCATAAATTATTAGCACACGGTCTTGTGGTGTCGAGGACTGACATCCGCAATCTACGTGGATGCAACTTCTTTTGAGCATGAGGCTGCCTAGCAAATAGTTTCTACCTACTACACAAGAACTATTTATGTAAATAACTGCAATAGCAGATAGCTGCAAATAACAGTCTTTACAAAAATTTTAAAAATTGAATTTTTGGCACAGAGTGATCCCTAAAAAAAAAGAAAGATAGATTCAATGAAGAATTTGTAAATTGATAGGATAAACTTCTTGGCAATGAATAATACAAAAATCACTTTTGTGTTGTGTGACCTGCCACAATAATCACTTGAGGTAAAATTATTACCATTAGGTAGGTACACTATTTATTTAAAACCCCAATAAAAATTTGAAACATTCTATATTGCACAAATGTGATTTATAGGTAAGGTTAGAGGAAATACTACACATATAAAATACTAAAATGTGGCTTACCATCAGAGAGTTCTGAGTCATTACATCTGTAGGGTAGGTAACATTTAATCCATTAACTTGATGAAGTCCCAAGTCCTGTGCATCTTCAGAATTCTCGCTAATTTGCCAAGAAGTAAATTTACTTTTTAATTGAAGTAGGTAGGCAATTAAATCGACTCTAGAATAAGAGCAGGGCAAGTTCACGGTGAATCTGTAGAACCTACAAAAAGTAAGGTGAAAGTTAGCAACTCAAATTAATTTCCTCTCAGCCATTCCGTGTTACGGGTGTACGGGTGTAAGATGCTATGTTCAGCATCTTATTCATCAAAATAAAAATAGTTCTGGATCATTGTGCAGCCTTCTAAATTTTTTATGTAATTTACATGGTTCGACACAAAATTTAAATTTAAATGCGGTCCCACAATTTTACTGATAACAAAATAACTAGGTATTCATACTTAGCACAAAACTGATTACCTACATATTTGGAATCAGCAAGAAAATACCATGAATTTAATATAAAAACATGCTGATTTATTTAGGTACATTTAATAATTCAGCAGTCATTATGTGGCATATGTCTGCATTCGCATGGAATGGCTGCTCTCTTACCACCGGCGCGTTAGAGGAAATTCAAAAGATGCGGTTTATTTTTTTGGATGACAACATTCAATCTCAAAAATTTTACTACGTATTTGAATGAAGCGGGACCACCATTCAATGTATGTATCTACTACCTCCGACAAGAATGTAATTTCCATGCAACATAATTTTTACTTTCGGATCACAACAAAAATGTTTGTTATTGGCCTTGTAAGGCACTACCTACATAAACAAAAATAATTGCTGTATCTAAAATCCTTGATAAAGTTAAATAATTAAATATAATGAAAATATTTACCACTCTGCTCGGTTCGGTTCTTAATGTTTCGGCTCGGTTTGACGATACAGCTTGGTTCGCTCGCAGGACGAATACGCGCTTTGTTTCTGGAGTTCAATATCTTAATAGCCTATTTTCTTCCAGAGTAGATTCACCTTTAACAAGTAACATTATTAAAACTGCAGTAGGTACCATGGTAGGTATGTGGGATGGTTATTGGTTAATGTAGAGGTGAAAATATTCCCAAAATAGGCGGAGGTACGTACTAGGTACCTACAGGTAGTGTTCCTACTGACTACTACCACTGATATGTATAGACTACCACGCCAAGCAAACTGTTTACCTACTTTATTTATTTTATAAATACCTAAACTACCTAGGTAGTTACCTAGGTCCTACCTAGTTGGAAATTTTACTTTGCATAAATTGCTACATTTCAAAAATTTACATGTGAGGTTAATGTTTACTGAACATTGGTCACACTACCTATTGGTTTATTAGTATCCCCAGCATACAAAACTAAAGTAACAACGATTAATGCCTGGATACTTATGTAGTTGTGATGAAGACTCACCTTCAATGGGTTGTATCGGTTGTATGGCTCTGTGATGAAAATCCAAGCAAAAGAGGCACAACAAAACTGTAATTATTTCACGATTTGTGTCACATTAAATGGTATGAACTGAGACAAACTATTCAGCAGTGAACACTGCATTCACGGACACAGATAATAATTGAAATCACATTCAAAATCACTCAAAAGGACGTAAACTACACACTCATGACACTCAGTAAAATATCAACAAACGTCAAACGCCGCGTTTGAAATGAAGAAGGGAGAACGGAAACAAGTTGATTCACGAAGATGGCCGACTGTCGAGTTCATAAAAGAAACTTTACTAATAACGTTTAAAATGGTATGAATACTTTGCTTTGGAATTGTAAACATATTTATTCTTAAATCAATATATCCATGTGAAATGTAGATGTAATTATTATAGAAATGAAGTTATAAATATGAAAAAAAAAGTCATTAGAGCAGCTCAAATTCAAACAGTAGTAGCGCCCGAGCGGGCCGTCCCTAGCCATTCCCGGGCGGGACCAAGACGGGACATTCCTAGAAATTTTACAGCCAGATAAAACGGATCGGTTGGGCTCCGTTGGGCAGGCCCAGGGCATGCCCTAGTAGTTCCCGCCCGGGACGTCCCACTTGGGCGCTAGATGGGCAGAAGCCCGGGCCGCCCAGTGTTTGTAGGGATGTAGCAAAGCAAAGTTTATAGATGGCTATTCTCAATATCAAGTAAGACAGATTCTTTTCTTAGTTGATCATATTGACATATTGCAATACATAATGTAGTCAAAATGTAATGTAGGTATTTCATATACATAGGTATAGGTATACCTTATCTAAAATAATTTATTTTACGATATGGATTGTGTTGCACAGTTATGAAAACGACGTTTTGACTAGATAACATCATATTTTACACATTTCCAGCCCAATCGGTCAAGAATTACAGACTTATTGCTGTTTTAAGTGTTTGAATATCTGTCCAAAGAGATTGATGGAAAAATATCAGTACAATAATCTGTTATTTAATTGATCCAGAGTGTTTATGAAAAGTTGCAAGGAAAATTGGTAATAAATAATGTATAGTTAGTTATCTTTGATTGAATGGATCGTGCTATGATTGGCGATGTCGTGCGTGTCGGTGCTCGCTCATCAACGCGTTACACCGAGCGTTTTCCTAGTTATTATCAATGAAATCAGATCTCACTACTAGAAGTAGATGACGAGTTAGCGTCAACTTCATCGGATGAAGTCGGATCCCTTCACATTTTTTTCAGCCAATCCATTTCTTTCAAATACCGTTTTATCATTTGTTGAGTGTAGGGCAAATACTATCTTCAACGAGACGGTCACAAACTTGAAAATGGCGGACATAGCCGGAGGCAAATCACGCGTTTTTGGCCTTGACAGTATAAAATGCACCTTTAGGGGTGTAGGTACTTAACTAGGAAAACGCTCAGTGTAACGCGTTGATGAGCGAGCACGGACACGCGCAACACCTCGAACCGAAATTATGTCTATCGAAAATATCATTAAAAGCCAATAATTCTTGAAATTCGTCAGACTTGTAGGTATAAAAATCTTCAATTATTCCTAAAGTATTAGTCCCAATAACCATGCAAAGTTTTAGGTTGATTGATTGAACCTTTATGATTAGAATGTTCCTTGTTAATATTCAAAAATCATAGGATCTATTTAAAAAAATATACCTGGGACCACTCATGTGATATAAGTGTGTGTACTTACACAGTATTAGACGATCTTTTGAACCGTCATATCAGTTTCATACGTTTGAAAGTTTCTGCTCTAACTACCTTGGAACTATAAAGAGTCGAAGTAGCCGTGATCAACATTTTTGAGTAATTTGACAGCCAACACGCAAAATATCCGTAGAATGTCAATAACTTTTGGATTTAAACACAGATAAGTCTGAAAATTGTCAAAAATACAGATAATGTTGGTCCCAATGACCATGCAAACTTTTAAGTTGATCGGTCATACGGTTCTAGTTTAAATTTCAAAAATCATATGAAAGATTTTTTTGAATTTTAACCAATGGGAGGATTTGGCTGAAACTTTGTATGATTGGGTACAATGTTGGTCGTAATGACTTGTCAAAATTTCAAATTGCTCGGAACAACCAATCAAAAGATATTTTTTTTTAAATTTGAACCAATCACATGAGCCCGTTCAAAAACGATCCCAGGGACCGCATAGATTACGTTAGTATATTATGTGCAAAATTTCAGATCGATTGGTTGTAAGGTTTGACCTGGGCAGTGCAGGCAAAAAAACAAAAAAAAAACAAAAAAAAACAAAAAAAAAAAAAAAAAACACACAGAGAAAGGGCCATAAGAGTACCGTGGTGACGCTCGCTACGCTCGCTCAATTAACAATAATTTTGTACAACCCCTTAAGGTGAATAAAAGATAATCCTGCTTATATTTGAGATATTATAATATTCAATCATATTCTGCAAAATTATGGCATTATGTCAAATTTTAACTTTTGGCAGCAAAGATTTCGCTCGGCGTTTTTTTTGCAAAATCAATGCGAAGAAGTTTACGTTTTGGTGGGTTTATATTTTTTTCCTTGTAGCCAATGAATACATCTATCGAATGAAACTAGTTGGAGCTTTTTCCGTTGATAATTATGGTCACAGTAACAATGGCGGACAATGTGTCAATTTAAGCATTTGGGGTTCCATTTATTGCAAGTAATGACTATTTAATAAAACAAAAATGCGAATTTTACAACTTTATAGTGTAGACCACATATGTATTCACTCACCTACCTAAATTTTTTTGAAATTTTAAAATGCATTATAGTGAGGGCTGTAAGCACTAAAACAGTGCAAAATGTGATACTAATTTTTCCTTTAGCAGTCTTATAGGAAATTTTCCGCTCTTTCTTAATTTCGATATCCTCAAAAAATCGGGCGGCCATTTTGGGCTCCAGGGCTGTTCAAAGTGCCAAGAGGAGTGTATTTCAGTGAAATTATAATACTTTGGTCAATTTATTGTTCTTTTATAATAAACGATGTGTCAGGAAGGTACGATAAAAAAAATAAAAATTCTAGGTCTAACCAAAGTTGTATTTATTCAAGAAATTAAAGATGTCGGCGGATAAGCTCTAAAATGCCAGTAATTTTCAGAAAATTCGTTTTTCAAGGTTGCAGTTGCTTATGTAGGTTAATATTATGGACCTTTATCTTAAATATTGATGGATCACGAAATTCACCCTTTGGGGGGTGAGGGGTGGAGACCTAAATGTTTCGATATCAGTAAAATAAACGATAGTAGATAGGGACTAATAATTTCTTGCATACACTAATAAAATTGTGCTCTGTTCGAAAAAAATCACAAGATTACAAAATTATATCGCCATCTTGAATGAGACGCGATTATATTTAGTTCTTTTGTGCTCAGCAGTTCAAAAATCATGATAAATTAGCTGTTTTGGTCATCCCTTGTTCACTGCAAATGTATCGAGTCACCGCCTCCTGGACGAACATTACATGCTAAACTCCCTATCCTGGGACATTTTTTCAATACAAGAATGCAATTTCAATGAGAACGGTTGGAGATACAGAAAATATGCAAATTACAAATTTAATTATTAGTATTAGGGCTATATTTTATGTCAAATAAACTTTTTCGTAGTGCTTATAAAACTTACTAAATTTTACGAAAAATGAAAAATAAACTCTTTTTATCCAAGATGGCGGCATAATTTTAAGTTCTCGTATTTTTTTTTGAAGAGAGCACATTTTCTTTAGTATGTGCAAGGAACCATTTTTCTCTAGCTAGTGTGGGCTATTGTACAGATATCAAAACCTTTAGGTCTCCACCCCCCACCCCCCAAAGGGTTAATTTCGTGACCCATTGATTTTTAAGTTAAAAGTACATAATATGAACCAACATAAACAACTGCAACCTTGAAGCACAAATTCCCTGAAAATGGCGGTCATTTTAGAGCTTACCCGCCGACATCTTTAATTTCTTGAATAAATACAACTTTGGTTAGACTTAGATTTTTTATTTTTTTATCGTACCTTCCTGACACATTGTTTATTATACAAGAACAATAAATTGACAAAAGTATTATAATTTCACTGAAATACACTCTTTTTGGTACTTTGGACAGCCCTGGAGCCCAAAATGGCCGCCCGATTTTTTGAGGATATCGAAATTATGAAAGAGCGGAAAATTTCCTATAAGACTGCCAAAGGAAAAATTAGTATCACATTTTGCACTATTTTGCCAAATGTATGTGCGAACAGCCCTCACTATTATAGATATCATTGCTAATCAAATATTAACATTGAGATTTGCATTTTTGGGATGGTTCCTTAATTTTTTGGGGTTGTTCCGACAAGAATATTTTGGGGAATTTTGGCGTATATGACCTTTGTACTGTTATTGACACCTGGTAAAAAATTCAGCCTGTTATACCAAAGTGGAAGCAAACTTCTTTATTTGACGAGATAGAGCTCTGTTTTTCCTCGCCTATTATAGTAAGCAACTCTTGCATCAACAGCATTTCAGCTGGCAGGCGTTTTTACAGATTGTTCTATTTGGAACACACGAGAGCTCTTATCGAATTATACGAATATTCGATCTAGTAATATTCTTATTTTTAAACGTGTACTTAAATATTTGTTAATTCATCTGCACACGTAGATGCTGTTACTGAGACCATCACTGAGACTTTGTTTGTCGTTGTGCTCACTTATCAAATTCAAAACGTTATGATGAAGAGGTATTCTTATACATACATAAACCTTGTCTCCTAAACAAATGAATCGCCAAGATATAACAAAATTAAATCACTGTGCAGATGCTCAAATAAGAGCCCAAAACATTCTTGGACTTATATCTGTAGAATCATTGACTGAAACATAGCAGAATAGAATATTCTGACTTTCGCTCAGTTTATTCTAGAAACGAATTGATAACTAATTTTGGGATGACCCTATTTTTTTAAATCAGGATGAAAACAAAATATCGTTTCAAACCTCTTCAATTCGTCGTTCCAAATCTACAGCAAGATGCCAAGAAGCTCGTGTTGGAGATTGAAGGGGAAGAGAACGTGCCCATGTGGATGAGACCAGAGATGACTGCAGAGCAAAAGAGACAGAAGCTTGCAGATGTAAACGCAAAATTCCTGCAGGCGAAACAGGAGGGGTTCAGAAGGGAGAGAGTTAAAGCAGAGAAGGCCAGGACGCGTAGGGATGAACTAGAGGATCTGAGACTAGCTAAGATAGAAGACTTGATATATCTCCAGAATGTGAGGTTCACTAATGTCGCCGATTACAGAGAGGAGAAGATTCAGGACATGAAGAATCGACCAGCAAGGACGAAGGTGAAGGAAATTCAGGACTATTATATATCCCATAGTCGATGTCGTGGGCGTTCGCGGCAAAAAGTAGCAAAAGTAACTACCTAACTCACATTTCGTGAGAATTGTTTTGACTCAATTCTCACAAAATGTGAGTTAGTGACTTTTTGCTACTTTTTGCCGGACGCCCACGACATCGTCCCTATAGAGCCCTGAATTATAGAGGTGGTTAGACGGGTGCGAAATTTTATCTTTTAGGCGGCAACGGCATAAATATTTAGATGCCAATAAGTTGACAATTACTTCAACTAGCAGTAGGTAGTACACTTGCAGTTGTGTCAATAAATTATTTTTAATTTACCTGTTTAGCTTTTGCAAAACCGTATAATTATAGTTATGAAGAGCAATGTTTTTTTTAATTGAACATTTTATATGAAAGAAAATCTGGTGGTAGGTTTTAATTTTCTTATCCCGTGAAAAGTGCATTATAGCTCATTTCTACATTTCTAGACCGTACGTATAATGAAGACTAGCATCTCGACACCCCCGAAACCTCGTCTTCTTACCGACTCGCCGGCGTTCGGCTCCAAATGTGGGCGATTCCTCACAATCGGCTATCATCCCTCGTTTGAAACCACCGGATGTTTGCGCAATGATCCCAAAATCGGACCCTCAACGTATTTCCCGAACGACAACCGAAAGAAGCATGCTGGTACGATCGACTGGGGTCATTCGGCGAAAACAATGCATTTTTCAAAAACTTTGGGTGGGTCATGTCTTGCAATTTGACTAATTTATTCATTTTTAACTATTCTTTTTACTAGCACGTCATCGCGATCTCCACAAGGCAGAAACTATTACGTACTTCCAGTAAGTCTCCGCTGCAGTTTGGTTCAGACATTGCGATTTGTTTATCAGTGAAAAGTAAAAAAACGTGAAAAGCATACAAACGTTTGCTCTTCCAAAGCAAACATGTTTCCGAAGAGTTCTGGAACCCATTATGAAACTGTCTTGAACGGAATCTTTCCAGGCTACAAGAATCCGCGAATCCTGAAGGAACGGCTCTGGAACGCAGGACGCCTGGGCCCGGCCGCTCACGACGTGTCTTTAGGACATACGTGTGGAAGTGGGAGCGTCTTCCCGAACACAGGCTTCACTCTGGCTGAGCGGTTCCCCAAGGAAAAGCATAACAACACTCCGGGGCCAGGTAATAGACACACTCATCATTTGGTGACTGCTTTTATTCGAAATGGAATAGTGAATGAATTATCCAATTATTCATGAATTTATTAAAAACAATATTTCAAAATATCAACAAATTTGTTGGTAAAACAAACTATATTTTAACACTCAAAAGTCTACATTTTCATTCATAATATGAAATTTAAATTCAGTTGATATTTTGGCGGGAACCGGTATTCCTGTCGAGTGATGCCATTTTTATCAACCAACAATGATGTTGCCATGGTATCAATAAAATGACATCATTGGACTTTGTCCCGCCAAAACGTCAAATGAATTTAAATTTCATATTTTTGAATGAAAATTTACTGTTTTGAGTGTGAAAATAGTGTGTTTTATTAATAAATGTTGTTATTTTGAAGAAAAAAAAATGTATTGTAACCGCATTTAAACACTTGTGCATATTGCGGAAAAGCAATATTCATAGAGCTCGCGAGCCTGGCTGCGTCTGGTCCAACCTGTTGATTGCTCTCAGGTTGCTATGGATTGGTGGACAAACCCAAGCGACGAGGCTTCAACAACATGCCGTCGTTCGACTGGAGCGGGTGCGTGGACAGGAGCGGGATGGTGGCTGCGCCCAGATATCATCTACCTCCCAATCTGTACAGCTACAAGGACCCCGGCTCAGTTGCAGAGAAGATGAAGCACAAAGTCTCAAAGCGAGGCCCTTACGATCTGTTCACAGGTGACGAATATAATAGGCCCCATGAACAATGGGTCCGGGGGGTATAGCCCTGGAAAAGTTCTGATTATTATCTTTTTTTTATTTTATTAGGTCGAGTTTTGGTCGATCTCAACTCAATATTTCAACATTATGTACGTAACAATGATAATTTTAAAATGAGTCAAATTGAGGGCTTTTAAATTCATTACAGTGGACATTAATGTGATCAAGGATGATAATTTATTTTTTCTGATTTCTACAACTTCGCATTGCATCTATAATTTATTTGGGAAATTGTGTACTGAAATGGGAAGTATATATTAATTTATTTAGGCCGGGTAGGACCAACTCTGGATTAAGTTAACTCTCGAGGGTTAACCAATGAAACATGGCGCGAATTCCATAGCCAATAAGATTAACTAATTTCCACTAATCATCGAGAGTTAACTTAATCCAGAGTTGGTCCTACCCGGCCTTAATAATTTTAAAAAAAAATCGGAGGCCTACTTAAAACATTTTATTTCTTACAAAATCATCTCGAGGGGTGGGTGGTGCGTACCCAAGATCTAAATGGTGCGCACCTATCCAAACAATCCGATGACTCTGAACCCCAGTGAACACAAGTCATGTGTTTATGACTCACTCGCGTCATGACTCGCCATGTGACAGTGAAAATCATAGCATATATCTTGTTTTCATCAAGATGAGACTAGCAGTTCCAGTAGTCTGAAACAAGAGACACAGTATTTTTTCAAGTGGTGTTTAACGTCGCATTGTTCTGCAACTAGGGTAACGGCGGCGCCGGAGGAATTCGATGGACGGTGGGCAGGAAGTGGTCGTGACCCAGGTGTCTATAACATTAGGTCAATATATTATAAACACCTTGGGTCGTGGCCTATTAGAACCAACCTAGGAAGATCAGGCTCCTCGGGAATCGAATCTGGGATATCAGGAGAGCAATTCCAAAGCGTTGGGTACTGCATGAGCTAACTACATTGAGGTCCAACTACTTCGGGATATTTGAACAAAACGGATTGGCTGCTGCGTCAGGTTCTTTGATAATTAATCTTTGTTATCAATGAAATCAGAGTTGCTCACTTACTAGATTTAGATGATGCGTTAGCTATAAGCACCCTTGATAAGCACCGACTTCATGGGATGATGCCATCAAACCTTTATCAGCCAATCCTTTTCTTTCGAATACCGTTTATTATTTGTTCGAGTGTGCATAGCTATGATTACTAATTGTAGGAAATTGCACGAAACCAAATGATGTTGTGTTACTGGTTATCATCATCATGATGTGGTTCCAGGCCCGCGGGACGACACTACGCTGACAGGTCACATGGTGCCCTCCAAGGACAAGGGCCCGAGCGCCTGGCCCTACGACATCCCCGTGCGTCACGACAAGTACACAGACTCAAACATAGGTAAGCGTTCTATTTCTAATTATTTAATCATATCTGTTAGCATACATATCCAGCTGTAGTAACAAAACAAACAACACATTTTATTATAACTATTGGCGAGTTTCCAAATTTAAATATCCATAACTAACTACACACCAGACATATTATTTTCAAGTAGGTACCTTGCACAATGCACATTATGCTTAATTTTCTGTAACTGACCCTGGTCACCCTTTACAGGTTCTAAATAAAGGTACATTGAACCATCCTTGCATTGAACCACATAGGTACATTACACTACCCCTCCTCGTCACCACAAAATAGTTCTATAATAGGAACGAAGTATAATAACAACGCATGAGCTTGACAGGCCTGACTTATGTGCAAGTTAAATACAATGATTCACTATTTGGAGGACAGTCTCAGCTGAAAATCCTGAGATTGAGTCATGCGAAGGAAAGAAAGAAATAATTATTGACCTAACTAAAATTAAAGAAATGTCTGAATAGGCCATCTTCAGAAAAAAACAATATTAAACAAGAAAAATGCTAATGAATACCTCGTACATCAATTCATAATCGAATTAATAAATACCAAATTTAGTCCGGAGTGGAAATTAAAATTAAAAAAATTTCCCTTGAGCCGGAGTTGAACCAGCGACCTATGGATATCTGAATTTTTGTCCTCTACAGTCCACCGCTCTACCAACTGAGCTATCAAGGGAGATGGAGAAAGGTGGAGTTGGAAACCGTCTTGGTGTCAGTTTGGCGTTCTAATGTCGATCACATTGCGCGTGTTCGCGTGAAATCTGATCTTGGTCGCTGTAACATATGGACAACACTTCACACGTGAAAGTGGTCTAGTTCGCGCTGATTGGTCGGACACTTGACGCGCGGTTATTTGAAATAGCTATTTGCCCTCTCGAAGCGCGTCTCCTTGTTCTCTCTTTTATGACGGACCACTTTTTTTTTTTTTTTGTTATACTTGGTTATTTTGGTTATATTTTTTTTAATCCGTGGATTAGTTCAAATTTAAAAAAAAAACCTCTACTGAGTAGTGGGTGGATCCGATCAATTTTTAATTTTGAAATGTCAATACCAACATTTCATCAAATTTGACAAATCATCCAATTTGTTAAAAAAAAAATGATAAAATTTAAAAAAAAATCTAAATGGTCAAGACCAACATTTTCTCATATTTTACACATTTTCACATTTATACAGACATGTTGCCATTTTCAGAGTTTTGAAAGAGCCGTTTAAGTTTTATGGAAAAGTACCAAACACACGGCTCACGGATCTGTGTATAAAATTGAAAATTGGAAAGTTGCAAAGATGCAAATAAATTCAGAAATAATGCATGATTTTGCGGATTTTTGTGGACTGTTCGGTTGGAGATGTTGCGCTGCGCGAATTGGTGCTCGTTCATCAACGCGCTACACTGAGCGTTTTCCTAGTATAGATTATAATTTTTTATTCTTACGCAGCAAATTTTGAACTGTAGTAAATATATTATTGTTTCGTGCAGTTTTGTCCCCTGTAAATTTACCCATTATTGTATATTTGAATTTCGATCTCTTCCACTCTATTGGAATAGAATCTAAAAAATTGGACTCCATTTTGGGATATGTGCGTTGAAGTATAAATTATCAAATGTACACTTTCCAGTCCGGTAAAATTGACCCCAAGATATGAATCTATTTGATATGGATTCAATTCTCCTTCCTTCGGGGTGAAAGTAGCTTAGCTATATCAAAAACATAAATCAGAACGTTTTCTGAATTTCATCAAAGTGGCCCATAAGAAGAATGGACATAAAACAATATTGTTTATTGCATATTACCTATGTAGAATAATTGTTAAAACATTCAAATAAAATATGTGTTAGTTTTATCAGGCTTTATCTACTGTAAGCATGACCTTCAGTGTTGCTGTATTTTACCGTTTCAGTGTTTGGCGTCATACTGAAACATTATAATGAATTGGGTATGTAGAGCAAAGAACACCATTCCTGTGTTATGATGATTCCAGGCAAATGGTACGAGGGGCCGCGATTCCCGCGAACCAAGGATTTGCACTATCCTGGTCCGGCAGCGTACGACCCTCGGTTCCTGGAGTGCCACATGCTGGCCGGCAAGACGTACCCGTTCTCGTGCTCCCAGCTTCACGTGCGTCCTCTCATACCCTTCAAGCTGCAGCCCGGCGTCGGCAGGTACGACCTCAAGGCCGACCAATACGTCAACCCCCACAAGAGCGTCTTCTTGTCCAAGGACAAGAGAAGCCAATGGATGTATAAAGAGACGTTTAATTCGTTTTAATAGCAGTCAAGTGACGAACACAACGTGCAAGATATCAGTAACATGTAGAAAATACTGATTTTTATATTAGTAAAATATATTCGTTTTGGACTAAAGAGACTTTTTCAATAATATCGAAGACATTGTGTTAGTATTCTGTATTTTTCGCCTATGGAAAACCCATCGAGGAGTAATGATTTTGATGTCAAGAATCTTTGCTTCATCCAAAAAGTAAAATCTCAGAGCACATTCTCATTGTTTAGTTTATTATTACAGAACACAAAAATTTAATAGCAGCTAGAATTAGAGAATCAATGACTCCATCCCTTATTCCGTCCGCTGTCTGAAAGAACAACGCCCCTGATGGCATTTTCGTCCATAACAACTATTTGGCTTCATCGAAATCAACTATAAAATCTCCGCTGTCGTTGAATTCACAGTCGTCACTTACGTTCTTCGCATTCCCGATTGGAGTAGGTATCACGAATTTGCCTGAGTTGAGGGGGTTGCGTCGAATGGTTTGAAATGTCTGAGGAATTGATTGACTGCCAACTAGCAGATAAACTCAAGTCTTGAGAAGGGCGCGGCATGTTCAGCCAAGAGAGATCAGAACTTGAGCTGGAAGACACGGCCGGTGCGATGCAATCCGCAGACGAGTCTTTGGAAGCGAGTGATTCCAGAGACTGACTCCGTTGTGGGAACTTTTCCCATGTAGAGATCACACTGTCCGGATCACTTTTAGACGATAGTAGACTGTATGAAGATGTGGAGTTGCTGAGCAAGCTGCTGACGGGCTCCATTGACACGGCGCAGCAGTTCGAGAGTGATGATTTGGCGGTGACAGATTTTACTTCATGGACAGATTGTCGGCTAATGTTTTCATCTAAGGAACTGGTGATTAACTGCCAGCGGCCTGAAGAATCGCCTTGTTTGCCATTACAAGATAATGGAGATGACGAAGACGCCGGCTTGAATGGCGTGGACGCCGCTTCGCAATTCGATCTGCTGATCGTTTGCCAGGAAGGCGAAATGCTGCTCAAGTTGTTGACGGACGTCAACGAGCTCCTGGAAGTATTACGGAGGCTGGAGTGAGGACCAGACGTTAGCCGCGACAAAGTCCGCGACAGTCGATCGGGTTCCTCAATTGTGGACGTCCCTGAGATTCTGGAAGATTTACGGAAGCTGGAGTGAGGACCAGACGTTAGCCGCGACAAAGTCTGCGACAGTCGATCGGGTTCCTCAATGGTGGACGTCCCTGAGATTCTGGAAGACTGATGGACGCTCAAGAGAGGACCTGATGTTCGTCGTGACAACGCCGTCGACAGTCGCTCAGATTCGTCGTCCGTCAGACGTTTGATTCTCTGCTTTGCTTCGTTGATCTTGGCCAGGAGAACTTCAGAGCGGCGGTTCGAGTTGGAGTTGATGTCGAGGACTTGCTCGGATGTCGGCGAACTCTGGACTGCGCCGTTGCAGTCGCCCGAGAGGACATTTGCCGTCCCATTGCGATTCACAGACTCGCCACTTGATCTGACATACAGAAACAAAACTTTTATTGCACGATAAATAATATATTGTATAGTTTTGCAGAAACAATTAGCTTACTTTCTCAAGATGGACGACTCTTTAGTTCTATTTGAGGCGGAATCCACTAAATCAATCTGCAAATGGAACGAGACATGCAATTAGATTAATTCGCCCAGCAATTTACCATCTTCCAGAAAGTAGGAAACTAAACTACCTTATTTTGAATCAGGACACGAATCTGTTCCAGCAGTCCTGTTGTTGTGTTCGCACACTCATTGGACAAATTCGCTTTGTCAAGATATCTCGTCCTAGCAAATTCCTAGAGAGAGAAAAGAACCACATGTATCGTCAAGTATATTGAAAATCATTTGATTGGACCATTTTAAAGATCTGTTTCGAGCTGATATACGAACCGCAAGTCTATTGAATTTCTTTTGGATTACTCGAAGCCTGGCCGTTTGGTGCAGTTGCATGTTTTCGACCTGTGGAGTGGACGGGAAAAAACGAAAGATTCAACATGCGAGTTCTTCCTAGTTCAGACTTCATGCACGACATTTACGTTCAAAAGGGACTAACTATAGGAATTCCAAATGAATATGCCGTTCCTTTATGGACGCAGAAAGGATTTCTGCCGGATTGGGGGGGGGGGGTAAGGCATGGAAAAGAATTGGGCACAAGGCTTGATGTGCTTTTTTTTAACTTTGAAAACAATTTTGACATTTAGACTATACGTTGTCACCGCAAAACTTTTTATTTTTCATAGCATGGGGACGGGGGCCTCGTTAACCCTCCTCCTCCCCCCCCCCCCCCCTCCGGCACCAATGGTTCCACTGGCAAAAATATCTTTCCGATTTCAGTTCCGCTTCCAATTCCGTCTCTTGGATGCCCCTTATCACGTAGGCAACGAAACTTACATGAACGCTTTCGGGTTGCATACTTTGCTAATATCATTGCAGCACTTTTCTTCGTTTCATTTGGACTTTCACAAGTTATTTGTAATTTATTACATTACAATATTACAATTTGTACTTTACCTGATGAAGGTAATTGAATTATAACCGAAACATTGTAATGTAATAAATTAAAAAGAACTTGTGAAAGTCCAAATGAAACGAAGAGTTTTAATCAAAATCCAAGTTCAAGAGCTGAATTGATTTATTGCAACACTTGTTCGTATACTTATTTTTAATTTTTTTATTTTTTTTTAATTTGTACTGTTTTTGATTATCAATATTTATGATCCATCTCCCTAAAAATGCTTTACCGATTGTATCAGCGTCGACTCGATGACGGCTTTGACTTCATCAAGTTGTTGCGACACTTGGAACGTGTTCTGCTCGTATTCAAGTCTCTGTGCAGAAAAGTTCCAGTCGATAAGTAAACTGTGCTTCGTGTGATAATCGGTGACTAATGGATGTTTACCTTCTTCTTGGCTGCACTCTGTCTGATCACGCTCAGCGCGACTAATGCCACAGGAACGACACTCAGCAAGACCCACGTCATGTACCTCGCTATCAAGGACCTGCTCAAAATCTCGTTCATCTCTGGTGGAAAGAGAATGTTATCGTTTCAAAATGATCTATAGAATTAATAAAATAAATCAGGGCAATCGTCTAAGCATTCTGCAAAATACAATGCTCTGTGTAAGATCTAGAGTCTGGAGTTCGTATGAATTAAAACATTCAATAATTTGCAAGTGATCAAGGTGTGGTGATGTTATTTTACTTTATGGATTGATCCATTTTTATTTATCTTTTACGGCCAAAGGACCCGAAATTTTGGGGTAGCACCAGCACCACGAAAGCAAGATGTTATAATAAGTATTAATTGACGGGTGCGACCCGAGCGGTACCGACTAAACCTACAGAGATGGTGATGAATGAATGTGATAGCTAACTTAATCTATAACATATCCCAAGAATGCACGACTGTGTTACGACTGTGTCACGACTGTGTTTGATACCTCTCTGATCTGTCCATGTCCTGGAGATCAAGCTGACGAAATCTCGGACTGAAATCTGATTCTTCAGACGCCGACTCTGTTCGTCTCCAGAGGTGATGCGATGCGTGCGCTGGTTCGATCCCTGACCTTCCGACTTCCTGATCTCGAGTACAGCAACTCGCTCGATGTGGGCCACACCGCCTCCATCACGCAAGCTCTGCAGTTTGCCAGAATCTTCACCGTGAAGAAACTTAACAGAATCACTTCAGTTGACAATGTCGGTTATTCAAGCTCAAGATTAAGAAGGGTATTCATACCACATTACTATAAATATAAAATACGATTTGGCCAAACTACTGCACCCAAAGTTGTTATAGAAAGTATTTTCCTCATTATAAAAATGATCCTACAACGATTTTCACCACCAACAGTTTGGTTCAAATTTTTTTCTCCGGAATTTTACAGACTAATGCATGCAAGTTGTATCATTCTCTTCGTTATGGAGGTGAAGACAACGTCAAGTATTTTTCAATAACTTGATTAATCTAGTGGAGCGGTCGCTCCACCCAGCCAAGTCGTACCGTACACTCACAGTCACTCAACATACCGTAAATGCCTAATAAACCGAGGAGCAGACCAAACACTTTTACTGTAAGCAACAACATGGCATTTTCGGCATACTGGATCATAAAATTGGAAAATCTAACATTGTTGTGAAATATCTTAATTTCGAGCTATAGGCACCGAGAGTTCGCCACGAGTGAGAGAAATTAGCAACATTTGTGGGAAGATCGTCAACTGTTTTATTTCTCATTGGCCGTGACCTAGCAACCGATCAGATGTCAACAAATGTACTCAAAATATTTCGGAATCAAACCATAGTATAAAGATCAGCCCGTTCAATGAATATACTATGATCAAACTAAGTCGCGCAAATTAATATTGTGATCAGATTCAGTGAAATTGTGAACACTTTATTATTAATATTTTGTAGGCGAATAAACATTAGATAAACATGTGTAAATTTTAAGAATTGATAATGCGTAATATGTGCAGCAACATAACATATAACTGCAGCGACTTGGACGCCTTGCCAAAAGGTAAGCTTCCTTCCCACAGATTAGGTGGCTCTGTCTGTACTTTTTACAGTGCCATCTGTTGTCTAAACACGCTGCCTATGGCCCACCCCACTCCATATACTAAATTTGGGACTTCATTTGTTTCTTCATAAATGAAAGTTAGTTCTGTGAATTATTCTCAGTATTTTCGCTTATATTTGTGGATTAATCGCTAGTTTTGCATGTTTGTTGTGTTGAATGGTGATATTAGATATTTTGGGAGCCATTCAAACCATTTTTCCGCGTCAGAATCTGTTTAAAGTATTAGAAAATAGTTTTATATACTAGGTCTACGAAACCTACCAAGAGACGCTTGTAGCTCATTTGGACTTGAAGTAATGTGAGCAATGAGTGGAATATATAAAGTTTGGAGTGATGAAGTAAACCGGCTAGATGCCCCTTCAGCTGTAGACAATGTCATAAACATTTCTAGTCAACCCATAGGAGCTTCTATAAATGATTTTTCGTCTAGTGATGAATCGGACACGGAGCTAATGCAAGTTGAGTCTGCAACCAATGAGATGTCTTTGAACATAGTTCCCGATGGTTTCACGATGGTGACAGGAAATAAAAGGCGTCGTAATTGTAACGATCGTCCCAGCACACGATCATCTGGGTCAGATGCTTCAGGCCCATCATCCAAGAGAGTGATCAACCTTGTGCGTACGCAGAACTCATTTGAGCCGCTTGCAAGTGCAAATGATATGGACACGACCCCGATGACGGCGGAGACTTTGCCAGATAAGAAGTATAAAATCCCACCAATAGTGATTCAAAATATGAAATCTCATAAGGCATTAGTTGAGTTGCTCTCCGCTGTATGTCCAGAACAAGGGGCATTCATAATCAAACCTGGTCTCGAAGTTTCTCGAGTAATCATTAGAGATATTACCTCGTACAAACTAATTACCTCCGCCCTAGACTCGACTGAGGGAATAGAGTACTACACGTTTCCAACTGAGCGCACTAGATCACAGCGTTTTGTTCTGAGAGGTCTGCCACAATCTGCTGAAACAGAAGACATTCAAGAGGAGCTGAAGCAGCAAGGCTTCAATGTCCGCTCTGTGCGGCAGATGAAGATGCCTGGAGACAGTACACGTCTTTTGCCCCTTTTTGAATGTACGCTAGTAAGTACGAGTGGTCAGGCTCCAGTGGACCTCAGCCAAATCAAGAGACTCCTCTACTGCGTGGTCTCCACCGAGGCCCCACGGAGCAAGAAGATTAATGTCATACAATGTTTTAATTGTCAAAGAGTGGGTCATACGGCCAAATTTTGTCATCGCCAGCCACGATGTGTTCGAT
This sequence comes from Leuctra nigra, assembly GCA_934045905.1. Classification (NCBI taxonomy): domain Eukaryota; kingdom Metazoa; phylum Arthropoda; class Insecta; order Plecoptera; family Leuctridae; genus Leuctra; species Leuctra nigra. The sequence continues at coordinate 16,616,563 of OW203761.1, forward strand.
GTGGAGGCGTGCATCAGGTTAAGGAGTGTAAGGAGTCACCAGAAACAGCAAAGTGCTGTAACTGCAATCAGCAGCATGCCGCTTGCTACCGAGGATGTGATGTCATCAAGGCAGCAACTCGTCATGCTACTCGAGCCCGACGTCCACAGCAGCAAGATGGCTCTTCTCCACAGCATGATAACCGAGGGAATACTCAGACGCAACCCACGCCCGTGCCACGAGTCTCATTGGCGCAACCACGGACTTTTGCTTCTGTTTTGAACACTCAGATAAATCCAGAGCAACCCTCGTCCTCAAACACCACTGCCTTAGAAGAAGCAGAGAGGCCACCCAATGCTCTTCCTGAACTCGTACAACCGGTAGTACCTCAACAATCAACTATTGATTGGATAGCCCTTATAAACGGCATTGCAATTTTTATAGTTAATATGAACATTCACCCCATCATTACGTCTCTGGCAAGTTTTGTGCCAACTCTTCTTTTGTCTGTACAAAATCGCAATGCCAGCGATTAATTCAATTAATCTAATCATTTGGAATGCTAATAGCATAAGTTCTCGTAAAGACGAATTACTTCTATTGATGGAATCACGAAATTTAATGGCTGCCCTTGTCTGTGAGACCCATCTTAACCCTAAGGACAAGCTTAAGCTTGCCAATCACTCAGTGTATAGAACTGATCGTCCAGGAGACAGGAGAGCAGGAGGGACTGCAATCATCATTGACAATCGAGTAAGTCACTACGAGATTGTTTTACCTGAAACGAAATCAATAGAGGCTACCGCTATCCTGCTTTTTACTAAACTGGGTCCACTACGGCTTATAGCCACGTATTGTCCTCCGCGAACTAAGCTTCTCACAGCAGATATAGAAGCATTAATGGACTCGAATTACCCGACTATTCTCGGTGGCGACCTTAATGCTAAGCATACAGCCTGGAACTCGCGAGTTGTCAACGCCAATGGCCGCACTCTCCTTTCACTCTCCCGTATAAGTGACTTTACTGTGACTGGACCGCAAGAAGCGACACATCTTCATATCCCTACAGGAAGAGCTGATGTTCTTGACATTGCGGTGGTGAAAAATCTGCGACATTCCATTGAATTAGAAACACTTTTAGAATTGTCTTCAGATCATAATCCTGTACTTTTGAGCGTAGGGGACTCATACGAGACCGTTGATCCCATCATTCGATTCAATTACAGAAAAGCAGACTGGGAAAAGTTCAGAGAGCATTTATCAAATAAGTTGGAGAGTGGACCACTTGATTCGCATCAGGATATAGATTTAGCAGTAAATAAATTAACGGAAAATATTATGGAAGCAAGAGCGATCAGTGTTCCCATTTGTAATACAAAAAGGTGCACAATATTTGATCTTCCACGTGGAATTAAACTGTCAATAGCCACTCGAAACCGTGCACGTAGGAGATGGCAGGCGCTCAGAACACCTGATTTACATGAAGAATATAAGCTCTTAGACAGATCTGTAAAGGAATTAATTCGTCGCCACAGGAGAGAGAGGTGGGAAGATGCTGTAGCCACACTAGAACCAGGGAGTCGTCCACTCTGGTCCATGGCAAAACGACTGACAAGAAGCAAACAACCAAATCCACCCATTCAAGGTAGTACACACCTTGCATGCAGCCCACATGATAAGGCAGAAGTTCTAGCAGATTCGCTTCAAAATCAGTTTTCCCCAAACCCGCCGACTAATTCATCAGCACATATCGAGGCTGAAGTAAGAACCCATCTTGCTATACACAAGGCGCAGGCTGAAGATGATGAAGTCGTTCTCTGCTCTATGGACGAAGTAATTATATATCTAAATGAACTTGCAAATGGCAAGGCACCTGGTATTGACGAGATCACAAACACGATTCTTAAAGAACTTCCTATACCTGCCGGTGAACGTATCCTTGAAATATTTAATGCCAGTCTCCGTCTTCAACACTTCCCCACCCAATGGAAAGTAGCCAAAGTCATTGTGTTCCCGAAAGCGGGAAAGAATCTTCGTGACCCTGCAAATTACCGGCCGATTAGTCTCCTCTCATCACTATCGAAGCTTTTTGAAAAGGTCCTTCATGCTCGAATTAGAGGCCACGCAAACGCTACAAAGCTGCTGATCAATGAGCAGTTTGGCTTTCGACAGAAGCATTCAACAACACATCAGCTTCTACGTGTGGTTGACAAGATAAACGATGGATTTAAAAAGCTGAAAGGAACTGGTATAGTTTTCCTGGACGTTGCTAAAGCATTTGATAGAGTTTGGCATGAAGGCCTACTACAAAAACTAATTAAATATCAATTCCCCAACTACTTAATCAATATCATCCACTCCTATTTAAATCAAAGATCCTTCACCGTACACATCAACGGTGCCTGTTCTTCAGCGAGGCCTATTCTGGCTGGAGTTCCTCAGGGATCTATCATTAGCCCCATCCTCTTCAACATCTTCACCAATGACATCCCAACTAACATTCCGGACACCGAAGTAGCTTTCTATGCTGACGATGCCGCAGTCATCTGCCAATCTATGGCATCTAATCAACTTGGCCCGCCTCTGCAAAAAGCATTAGACGTACTCAGCCACTGGTATACAGAGAACCGTATAGCCCTAAATTCATCTAAGACAGAGGCAACACTCTTCACCAAGCGACGGAAATTTCAACCCCCTACCATAAACATCTCTGGTACAGATGTCTCCTGGTCTCCCAGCAATGTTTACCTGGGTGTCACCCTGGATGCCAAGCTCTCCTGGAAGGCCCACGCTGAGAAGATTGCCAGCAAGGCCAACGGGAAGACGGCGGCGCTGTTCCCACTGCTCAAAAGCAAATCCATGCCGCTCACCAGCAAGCTGCTTCTTATCCAGAGCGTCATCGTGCCCACACTGACGTACGCCTCACCAGTGTGGTACGAGAGGACTTCAGCGGGAGCGAGAACAATGCTGCAGAGGGTGCAGAACAGGGCCCTCAAGATCGCCCTGCGCACTCCGATGTTCACCCGGACGAAGAGCATACACCAAGATATAGGATTTGCCTATCTCCACGAAGTCATGGAAAATCAGAGAGAGTCGTTCTACGCAGCACTCGGAGACCATGGAAATCCACTAATCAGCAGACTGGCTGATGTTACTTCCTAACTCTTGACTCCTATAGTCTAAATTTGTGTCAATGTTTTACAATTTTTATAATTTCCAAATGTCATGACAGAGTTATGTACAAACATTATGTGTACGGTATCTGAAAATTCAGGCACTACAAGTATGTAGTAGCCAACAAGAGCGAAGATACTAAATTTGGGAACAATAGGTTATGCCATTTGCGTGCTAGAGGGCCGTGAAAACAGTGAAATTACACCCCTTTTAAAACCTATCTGATGATGATATCAGGAAACACCGCTATCACCGCCACAGCCTAAACGGCTTAGCCGATCGATCTGAAATTTTTACCACATGTGCACTTTTGGCGTCTGAGGTGCCTTTTTATAAATCAAACCGGTAGTCGCCATTTTGAAACCGGAAGTGACGTCATATCTCAAAAACGGCTTAACCGATCGGAACGAAATTTGCGCCAATCGATTCAGACGGTCCTCTTTATGAAATAACAATAGTTAAATTAAAGTTTTCTAATTACTGAAACCGGAAATGACGTCATAGTTTAGCGAAATCTGCTTAAATTCACTTCCCTTTATATAAAAACCAACTATATATTCAGAAGGCTTATAATGAAATATTAGTATTTAAATACATATTAATACCTACAATGTGTAAAGGCCCATGCACAATTGACATAACCCGCAGCCGCAACCCGTAAGCGCAACTGCGTGAAAAGTTGAAACCATGCATACCAATGCACCCGCGCACAATCGACATACCCGCAACACGCAACCCGCAGCCGTAGCCTGTAGCCCGCAAGACTTGACCAAGATTCAACAATTTTACGTAAGCTACGTCAGGCCACGCCCATATTCTGACGGGCAGCCAATCAGAATGAGATAACAAAACCGGAAACGGAAATAGACAAATATCACACGTTAAAATCAAAGTCAAACTACCATCTACTTACAACAGCATAACCTAACCCAGCCGCCAAAACTGTGTTGTCATTATTTTTCCTAGATTTTTCGTTCTTTTCTTGTTTATTTATGTCTGACGAAGAGGAAGCCGTGCCTTGCGAACAATGATGCCGTGATGTGTGCGTCGTATTTTTTCACTCTATATGCTTTGGTTTCTTTGGTCCGTAACGTCTTGGTTATGTCAATTGTGCACTGATAGTGATAGGGGTTGCGTGTTGCGGCTGCGGGTTACGGGTTGCGGCTGCGGGTTATGTCAATTGTGCATGGGCCTTAAGAGCTTTCAGCCGCCATTTTGAAAACCGGAAGTGATGCCATATCTCGAAAACGGCTGGACCTATTGGAACGATGCTTTCGCAATTCTTCATGGCATATCACTTTAAGTTTAAATTTTTTTTTTTTTTTTTTTGTCTGGGGCTTAACGTCGCACTGTTCTGCAGCGAGGCTAATGGCGACGGATGGATGATTATGATGATGATTGGGAGATGATGGTGAAGAGTAGGTAAGGATGGAAGGTGGGAAGGAGGCGGTCGTGGCCTATTAGTAGGGTACCTTCCCAGCATTTGCCTGAAGACTGAGGGAAAACCACGAAAAACCCCAGTCAGGAAGGACGGCCGCGGGAATCGAACCCGGGCCTCCGGAATACAAGCTGAGAGCGTTTTACCACTCACCCAACCTGTTCCGTAAGTTTAAATTTAGCTCCAAACAATATTTTTTTAGTAACTAATTCGGAAATGGCGTATTTTTTTAAAGGAATTAGCCATTGTTGCCCTAATAAGTTTTACAAATTGTGTAAATAAACTAAAAAAATAAGTGATATCCCCATAAAAAAACACTCCGTGTAAAAAAACAGCCAAGTCTCTTCAACTAAAAAAAAAATTATGAAATCTAAAAATTCTGCACTGAAACGTAGTGATATCAAAAAATGAGCCAAGTCAAAACTTTATTTGACACAGCCACCAATAAATGATTTTATTGGTGAACAATCCGGGATATGCAACATTTATTATTGTGTACATGATTGCAATAAATTTTTTAAAAAAATGTGATAATAGGCGACGACCTTGTCTTTGCCTATACATAACGAAGACAATGAGACCACTTGCAATTCTGTAGAATTATAATTGCGGAACTTAAAAGATTCTTATTGAAACAGTAATACTCCGGTAAATAAATTTTGAATTTAAGTTTTTGAGTTGAGAAAGTTCACGTGAGATGTGTAGCAAAGATAATTTGTATATTCACTTTTATAATAAGGGAAATACGTTCTCACAACTTTGGGAGCAGTAGTTTGGCCAATACCGTGTTTCATATTTGTAGTCACGTGGTATCACCAAAGTAGTTCTGCCCACTAGAACCTCTTTGGTATCACCATAGAGGTAAGAAGAAACCCTTCTTACCTCTTTGGTATCACCTTTGGGTATCACTGGTATTCCAAATCACATTGGTATCACATTATTCGACGACCAGGAGTTTTATAATCTGATTCGCAAATCTCAGAGAACCAAGTCCAAAACAAAATCAGCTACTATAGTAATAATTAGTGTATAGCAAATAGCAATGTAGGTTGTAACTGGTTTCCCGGACTATTACATTAGGAAAACGCTCGTCGCATGTCTAACGCCTTTTCGTGAGCGGATATTTTCATACAAATATCATCTTGATAGGCCCAACAGGCAAATTTCATTTTTGTTCGAACCATAAAGTCCTTTTTACTCAAGAGTAGGTAATATAATCTCAGCTAGAATTGCATTTTGTGTGTGCGCAAAATTTTAGATGATCGGTGAGATTTGTCTGAGAGTCGACTTGGCTACAGTCGCTGGGGCCAGATTCACAAAAAGTATTGTCTCTTAATACGTACTATCTTTTGTATTATCTTTCATTTCACATGGTGTTTTTGGTATTAAATCAAAAGATAATACGTATTAGCAGATAATACCTTTTGTGAATCCAGCCCCTGGAGTATATGGACGAGGCCATAAACTAAAAAGATGTAAATTAGGTATAGTTACCTGTAGACTTATAGGTGTAAATATTTTGTTATTCTAACCCGAGTGTATTCTTCCACTGACGCGTTGAAGAGTATCACATTTCTTGAACCGTCTTCGGAGTTATTCAGTATTATTGTGTGCATCACATTACAACCGACCAAGCCACTTGCATTCCCCCTCATCGGTATATTCAAGTAATCGGCCAAGAATCGGACGTTGTCGATCTTCCATATGATCCATTTTTCGCTATTATCTTCTACCTACAAGATAATAACCTTGTAGTACGAAATCACACGACAAAGAAAGAAATAAAAAGATAGACCACACGTAATTCGAGTGACTCTCCTCAACCTTACTTAACCTTACTCCACATTTTACTTTTATGAAAAGGAGATAACTTTAGACTTACCGGCCACAAAGATGGAACTGAAAATAAAATAAAATTTGCACATTAGAGTTATTTTGTCATTGCGTGTTGCTTCCACCGAAGATAACTCCTCTTTAAGTTATCCCGGCTATATTCATGAACGAGATTATTTTGTTCTTTAGGTGGGTACATTACCCAAATGTACTTACAATTTAATTTGAAACATAATTTCAATCAAAGAAAATACATTTTGTACAATGTATAAGAATTACTATAGAATTGTGTACTGAATGCAATCAAAGAAGTACAGTACGTGTGCAAAGCACGAATTGGTAGATAAGCACCGCGCACATTTTCTACATTCTCTCGAGGCGAGGGTATAGGCCCTTCTTACCTATGGTATAGGCATGGCATAAAATAGGCATAAAAGAGGTACCTACTGAAGTGACGAGTCGGTTTTACCAAAGACATTGTATAGCGTTTTACTTACTGTACGCCATTTGAAGAGCGATCATTGCAAATACAACAATCGTCAATATCACATTGATAACCATTATACACGGATTTAGCTGAAACTTTCAATTTCTCAAGTTCTTTCCGCAGAAGCCAAACAGACAGAAAGCTGACATCACCATAGAAATATAATTTATTCTAATTGTGTAATTTTGTTTGTTGTTTGTGTAGTGTCATCGCTATCTTGGGGAATACTCGGTGTTGCATTGTTCTAAAAAGCCGGTTTCACATATATAAAGCGCGTTTCGCGTTTTGCGTTTTTTTTATTGACCAATCAAAACCACCGAAAATTTCGCCACATGCGTTTTATTTTTAAGCCGCCCCATCTCGATTGTAGGGAGGTTTTTTCAGTACCGCGAGTGGCGAAAATGACGTCACGACCTAGCAGCTATTCACGTACGACTACGTAAACTATATATTAAGACTATTATAAAATGTTATAATAATTGCTTACCTGTGCATATTATTCCATATTATAATATCTAATAACACCCAATACTAACAATAATAATAAATTTATTTATATCAATTCTGTTTTCGACGGCCTCTTCTAGGCGTTATAAAACAGACAAAACGCGAAAACGCAAAACGCGAAACGCGCTTTATGTGATTAAGGATGCAGTGTTGTGGCGATTGTGGTTATTTTGGTTGTAAATAAATATGGAAATCGTTGGAGTTGATTTGAATCATTATTATATTGTGCACATTCAAATATTTCAATGCGTGAACGCAAACTATTGTGTTTTAACATAAAAAATTCCAAAGAAAATATTACTACATCTTTGTACAAATAATTACAAAGATATTTAGGTACAAGCTTATATAATAATTTCTAATGCGAATGAAAGTATCGCAAATGTCAAACCAATTATTAGTAGATAAAACGGCAGTTGCAGATCTGCCAACGTGAAGGCTCTCCTCTGTTTGAAACTGCGTGGGTGGTAGAGTGTCACATTGACTATCTTCAGCTCAATCAAGTCGTACTGACTGCGCTTGTTCCACTGCGCAACAATGCCCGCCTGCGCGGCGCGTCTCATGAACTCGTTGACGCGGCCGAGGTACGGCGAATTCCTCGGCACGACGTAGGCCAAGAAGTAGGAGGCAGGACATTCCTTGACGAGATGCAGCAACCTCGAGCCGTCAGAAGAGTGGAACGATTTGCGGCGGAAATCAGCGTCTCTCTTGCGCACCAGTCCGGCATCACCACCTTTCATTGCGACCCTCTCCAAGCCGGCCTCGCTGGTTGCCGTCAAGATGATCTTCGATTTCAGATGACGCGTGACCGGGTTGCTGTCAGCGAAAGCATCGCTAGTATCCCATGAAGAGGTGCTGATAGAAAAGCCCGACTTGTCGAGTTGCTCGAGAGTGTCGATGTCCGTCATATGCACAGGTTTGTAGATGGCGGTGACGAGATGACCTTGGAATATGCTGGCAAGTATCAGTCCCAGGAGCAAACTGCAGGCGACGAGGATTCGCTCGGAGGTGACAGCCGGGAGTCGGGTCAAGGCCATGTTGATGAACGGATGGAACATGTCAAGAAATACGAAGACTAAATCCGTCCTTTGATCGCTAACTTGTCGGTAAGAAGCGCGCGTTTTCTTGAATCCCCACCAGAGACTTGAGAACACGACGTAGAGGGCGAGAACCATGACGTAAAGATTGTTGTTGAAACTCGTCAACATCGACAGCCACTTAGGGATGCGCTTAGACTTGCGCACGATCACGCATAAAGAATCCGTGTCGATGGGGAACGTGAAGGTGATGGCGTCAGTGCCCAGATAGTTCTTCAGGAAGCGGACGTTGAAAGCAATGTCGGCTCTTCCTCGCAGAACATCGCCGATAGCTCCTGTGGACGTCCCGTTGGAATACACAGACCCGTAGTCTTGGATCGTATCTGGATTGACAACGACGGGACCGAATCCCATGAACTTGGAGAGCTCTCTGAGAACGTAGCCGTCGAACCCACATCCCGGGAGGTCAAGTACGGGGTTTGCTGACGTGAAACCGGGGCGCGCAAACATGGAGGCTTTTACCGGATATCCTTGCATGTGGTTTAACCTGTTGACTTTCCTCCTCAAATGTTCGTCCTTGCTTGCGTTCAAGGTCACGAAGTTTCCCCACGAGTTGGTTTGCACGTTCAATTTAAACGGATTGAAAATGAAGATCAAGTTCCTCGACGATTCGCAAAATGACATTAGAAAAGTGTTGAGAATTGAATACTTCTTCCAGAGAGTTTCCAGAAGAAGAGACGTACTACGTGGTGCTTGACAATTTGGAAATGAATGTGTTGTCTCCAGTAACAGAATAAGGAAATTGGCTCTTGAATTCCATACTAGCTGTGACGATTGTACTCTCCCCCATTTCCTCAACACTTGTTCTTCATCGTCTGCTGTCAGGAGGTACGCCACACTTGTCTCGGCACAATTCTTGCACGCGAAGACCGACCGATAAACCTCGCCACCGCCCTCCACCGTCGACAACACCACGGGCTTGCGGAGTTCATTGAAGAGTGCGGGCAACAAGCTGCTGAACAAGTCGTCGTGACTAGACGCCGAGACGCTGATGACGAACAACACTCTTGCGTGTCGGAACTTGACGGAGCTCACGCGTATAATAGAGGCGTCCACAGAAGACGGTTGAGGCATCTTCAGCCGCAACGCTTCTGGCACGCGTTGTACGGCGTCTGACAAGGCGTCCACAGAAGACGGTTGAGGCATCTTCAACCGCAACGCTTCTGGTACGCGTCGTACGGCGTCTGACGAGGCGTCCACAGAAGACGGTTGAGGCATCTTCAACCGCAACGCTTCTGGTACGCGTCGTACGGCGTCTGACGAGGCGTCCACAGAAGACGGTTGAGGCATCTTCAGCCGCAACGCTTTTGGTACGCGTCGTACGGCGTCTGACAAGGCGTCCACAAAAGACGGTTGAGGCATCTTCAACCGCAACGCTTCTGGTACGCGTCGTACGGCGTCTGACGAGGCGTCCACAGAAGACGGTTGAGGCATCTTCAACCGCAACGCTTCTGGTACGCGTCGTACGGCGTCTGACGAGGCGTCCACAGAAGACGGTTGAGGCATCTTCAACCGCAACGCTTCTGGCACGCGTCGTACGGCGTCTGACGAGGCGTCGACAAGAATCCAAGAAAGCATCAACGTCAACAGACACCGCTGAGGAGACATTCTTCACGTTTATGATCGAACACAGTAATATGACTGCTACGGTTGGATTTATACGTCATGTGTGCAGGATGCTTTACCTCGGAATGGAGGTCTTGAGTTAATGAGATGTTTATTAGACTTATTTTAGAAATCACCTACCTGCAGTTGATTGCAAGTGGAGTGCATTATACTCGCATGCATGAGAGTGAGTGACATTTGCCAGCTGCAGCTGAGCAACTTTGCTCAACACTTCATATGCAATAAGTTGATTATCATATTTTAATAAATTCTGCGATTTACGGTAAAATCTAAGGCTCACGTATAGAATCGGCACGTAAAAGTTGGTTTACATTTCCTTCTCTTCCTTGCTGTGCATGCTGAAACGAAACCTTACGAAACGAAACTACAAACCATCATGCATCGAAGAACGTTCCAGTTTGAAATTTTGCGTCCATTGTTTATTGAACATACACATTTACAAAATTATAACAACCAATAATTAATATTGATTGAAGTAATCAAAGGATAAGTAATAAGTATAGGTACTATATCATGGTGCGATGTTTTGATAGAAAACGTTATTAGGATTAGGAATTAGGAATGGAACGTTATTAGGAATTTCAAACAAATTCCAATTAGCAATTTCTCTTTTCTAGTTTTCTGCAACTCGACATGGTTTCGTTGTTATACCTACGGTCAATGCTGGCTTTATTGTTGATGACAATAAGCGATTCGCATAAGATCTGATTATATATTGATAAGATATTGAGTAAGATATCATAACGTACACAATAGAATAACAAGCTGTCCTGTTTTATCAGCACCCTTTAGAACCTTCAGATAGAGATTGTCCTATAGAGAGTAAAAATAGTAGGTACTTCAGTAGTTTGACTGAATCAACATGAGAACTTTCCTGCTCCTGTACTGTGCATTATTTGTCGCTGGATGTGCCGGTGAGTAAACTCTGGTTTATCAAATTGCATCCAGTTATGAGAAAATACATAGCGAGATTGGTAGGTATAAATTGCATGTCCCACAAACCTTATTGCGAATTTACTCCTACAAAAAAATATACTATATTTTTCAAGACGGCCTGATTTTGACACCGTTCACAGTTATATTTACAGATAATAATTTTAAAATTGTAAAAATATAATGACATTAATTTGAATTGAATACAACTCATATACCAACTTTCACAGTTGTAGTTGTGTTTTTTAACGATCGTTTTGATGCAACTGACAGGGCGTCGGATGCACGTCACTGGCGAAGTGTCCTGGACTCTTCTGGAGGACAAAGCAGGGCAACTGCAGCTGATGCTCCTCAACGATCCCGAACCGCTCAAGGAGATCGTCCTGAGGGAAAACGTCACATTCCAGCTGTACACGAGGCAAGTCCCGCCTGGAGTCTATCTTCCCTGTCGTGACAGCAAGTGGCTAGGCTACAACATGTGCTTGCTGCTTTAGGTCCAACAGTGTTGAGGGATATCGCCTCTACCTCAACGAGTCTGACAATCTCGATGCGTCGGACTTCAATCCGCAACTGCCAACGAAAATACTGGCTCATGGATGGAACAGTGACCTCAGCGATGGCACCATTCAGAGTAATAAGCGATGTAAGTTCTGAACAGTGTCATACACTCTAAAGTAGATGTATTCAAGCAAGTCCACCATTTACCAAAAGAAAGCTCAAAATATTGGCTCGTGGAAATAAACAAAAAACAATTTTACAGCTACGAAGATAATAACGAAAATAACAAACATTTCATTCTTTACCGACTTCCTCAAGCGCGTAGGAATCTCCTTATCATTGTTAGATTTAATTGTTTCATCTTAAAATCTTCTATTTGCATTCTTCATAATCACCTTTATAATTGAGCGAGCGTAGCGAGCGTCACCACGGTACTCTTATGGCACTTTCTCTGTGTGTTTTTTTGTTGTTTTTTTTTGTCCGCACAGCCCAGGTTAAACCGCAAATTCAATCGATCTGAAACTTTGCACATATGCTAACGTAATCTATGCGGTCCCTGGGATCGTTTTTGAACGGGCTCCTGTGATTGGTTCAAGTTTTAAAAAAAATATCTTTCGATTGGTTGCTCTGCTCAATTTGAAATTTAGCAAAGTCATTGCAACCAACATTTTACCCAATCATAAAAAGTTTCAGCAAAATTCTCCCATTGGTTTAAATTTGAAACCATTTTTCCTGTGATTTTTGAAATTTAAACTAGAACCGATTGACCGACCAACTAAAAACTTTGCATGGTCATTGTTACCAACATTTAAGATATTTTTGCCAATTTCCAGTCTAATCTGTCGTTATTTTCAAAAGTTTTTGTAATTCTAGGAACATTTTGCGTGTTGGCTGTCAAATTCACGGCGACTTCGAATCTTCAGTTCAAGGCAAAAGGTAGTTAGAGCAGAAAGTTTCAAACGAAATGAAACTAACTAGGAAAACGCTCTGTGTGACGCGTTGATGAGCGAGCACGGATACACGCAACACCTCGAACCGAAATTATGTCAATCGAAAATGGCAATTAAAGCCAATAATTCTTAAATTTCGTCACAGACTTATATAAATATCTCCAAAATCTCCAAAAATATTGGTCCCAATAACCTTGCTAAGTTTTAAGTTGATCGATTAAACCTTTATGATTGAACGGTTCCTTGTTAATTTTCAAAAATTTACAGGATCTCGTTCAAAAAATATACCTGGGACCACTCATATGATATGATATTAGTGTGTACACAATATCAGATCAATCTGTTGAACGGTCATTATAAGTTTCATTTCGTTTGAAACTTTCTGCTCTAACTACCTTGCCTTGAACTGAAGATTCGAAGTCGCCGTGAATTTGACAGCCAACACGCAAAATGTCCGCTCGCTACGCTCGCTCAATAATGACCGTTCAACAGATTGATCTGATATTGTGTACACACTAATATCATATCATATGAGTGGTCCCAGGTATATTTTTTGAACGAGATCCTGTGATTTTTGAAAATTAACAAGGAACCGTTCAATCATAAAGGTTTAATCGATCAACTTAAAACTTAGCAAGGTTATTGGGACCAATATTTTTGGAGATTTTGGAGATATTTATATAAGTCTGTGACGAAATTTAAGAATTATTGGCTTTTAATGCCATTTTCGATTGACATAATTTCGGTTCGAGGTGTTGCGTGTATCCGTGCTCGCTCATCAACGCGTCACACAGAGCGTTTTCCTAGTAATAGTTTTTAGTACTGTATGGAAAGTAATCGTAAATAGTAATATTTTTATTTTAAAACCAATTAACTTCATTCATAAATATTTCATTAATTATTAAATTTATGTATTTTATATTGATTAGTAAGCTGGATCTCAATGGTCAACCCTGTATTGTGGACAGCAGTCAATACAATTTGAATTTCTTTAGGAATTCTTAATTTCGATAAGTCAAGAGAATCATCGTCATTTTGAATCTATCAATTTATATTATCTTTACCTATATAGAAGAGCGTTAGTGATTCACTGTCAAGCACCGTGTTGGTATGACACTTCATATAACAACTAAACGTCTGGTATGTCTTTCTTCCTTAGCTTATCTGACTCGCGAAGATTGTAACGTAATCGGTGTGGGCTACGGCCCCCTCGTGTCCGGACTTCTGTACAACGTGGCCAAGCAGAACGCCCTCCTGGTCGGCAGATACCTCGGCGAGTTCGTCAACTATCTCGTCGCAACCTCCGGCGCGAGCCTGGACGACTTCCATCTCACCGGACACAGTCTCGGCGCCCAAGTGATGGGCGTCGCCGGCAACAGTGTGGTTGACGGACAAGTCAGCCGCATCACAGGTTTGCAGATAACATAATATTGCTTTGCTTCACACATTTCACATTGGTTTCAGCAAGAATCGAAGTTCAGTTCCATAAAAGACACACGAAGCAATTTGACTCGTAACGCTCTGACTTTGTACTCGAGAGGTCCAGGGCTCAATTCTCGCGGCCGTCCTACCTGACTGGGGGGCTATTTCGTGATCTTCCTCAGTCGAGGCAACTGCTGGAATGTTTTGTAAGGTCAAGACCGCCTCCTTCCCACCATCTATCATTACCCACTCGTCATCTTATTCTTCATTCATCTTCTTTCTTCCATTCTTCACACAAAATCATCATTTATCTGTCGAGACAATTAATTTACACTCTAGGTGTACTAAAATAATAAGAAAAGAAAAGAAAAGAATTCTCCCTTGCAATTTTCATCGGAAAATTATGAAATCAAACGATCCATTTTATAAATTAATATTTTATTTGTGATTTTCGAATAATTTCCTTTCCGAAAAACTCGTTTCCGTGTTTCACATTTGTTACTTTCTCATTATCGAACTTGTTCGATAATTAATTGGCGTTCAAAAAACGGGCCTAGTAAAAGCGTTCATAAAAGTTAAATACCTACTCTCTATTCGACACACATCAGCAAGTGTTGACTCTTCCCGCAGCTCTCGACGCGGCGTGGCCACTGTTCGGCGGCGAGGTCGACGAGAACCGACTGGACCCGAGCGACGCTGTGCTGGTCGACGCCATCCACTCGGACGGCGGAGAGCTCGGCTTCATGGCTGCCATCGGCCACGTCGACTTCTACCCTAACGGGGGACGCGCGCCGCAGCCGGAGTGCGGCTTCGACCCCTTAGGTGAGGAGGCTTGGTTTGAGTGTGAATGGAAGACTAGAATCTATTGAATCTGTGTCTTCACAAAAGGGATAATATGTTCAATCCTCTCCCTCATTTTTTGGGATTTTAAACATCTAAGTATTCATAGCTTGCACGAACTTCTTTTGTTTTATATTAGCAATGCTAAATTATTGAATTTTCCACCTGAGGACGGACATTACGTTGGCACGTTGACGGGTCAGATTTGTAACTGTATTGAGGTAAATCGATGTATTTGTGTAATGTGAGTGATTCATCTTCGTACTAAAGATATCTCCGGAGCCTATACAATCGTCAAAACAGCAGATACTTACAGCTATTCTGCGTGCCATTAAGATGGCGGCAAGGCAACAATGGATGACATCACGTGCAACCTATGAATAGCAGGCACTGCATTTTGTTGCATCCTTTATTGTCGATTATGGAAGAACATTTCTCAGTGTTTGGCTTCAAGGATGGGGTTTGGAACACAAGCCCTCGATCTGAAACGAATGTGCAAATGTGTTCTGTGTGTTGCGCAGGAGGATGCAGTCACGGCATGAGCGTCAGCTGGTTCATAGAGTCAGTTTCGAATCTCACCGCCTATCCTGCCGTCCAGTGTGACTCAGTGGAGGAGGCTGCTGCGGGGAACTGCTCCTCCTCGGTACAGGGATGGATGGGCGACGGCATCGGCGACACGTCAGTCACTTTCAGTACTACCGAATGATTTGTAATAAGTTCTTAAGAATTATTTTGCTAAAGTATTTTCTGCTTTTTATTTCAGGCCTCACGGTATCTACTACTTGGAAACAATGCAACGACCCGACATGGATTAAAGAGTTTCATCTACCTGATTTCACTGTTGCTAACTACGTTTTATAAACCCCATTTACGACTTAACTTATCTAATACTGTAATATACTGTAACTGTATACTGTATACAGTATAATACTGTATACTGTAATAATAATGTAATAAGTCGATAATTTACATTTTATTATTTTCAAAACCATTTTACCTACATACATACTATTTTCTGATATGTCATACGGGCATACCTACGTAAGGAAAACATTGGAAAACTTTCAAGGATTTAATTCATGTAAAAATGTCAGTTCATTGGGTGCAACATTATTCTTTAATTTTTGTACAATCACGTTGTGAAATAACAATAATGAATACACTTTTTAGTACTCAGAGATTGAAACTCATTGTGAAGATCGCGTCAGTTACTTGTCGCCATTTTGAGAAGATCTTGAATGTTTGGACTGCTGGCAGATCTTCAGGGTGATGCAGGGATTGGGGCAGTTCGGAGAGCAGGGGCCAGAGCAAGGATCGCACGCAGGAGGGCAGCACGGGTTGCAAGGGGATGAACAGTTCTGGACACAGCAAGGATTGCAAGGTGGTGGACAGTACTGCGAGCAGCATTGCTTGCACGGTTTGCAAGGTGGAAGGCATGCATTGCAGGGTGGTGGGCAAATAAGTGGATAGCATGGCTTGCAAGGTTTGCAAGGCGGTTGACAGTTACTTGGAGGGCAGGGTTGTGGGCATGGGTTGCAAAGTGGAAAACATGGGTCGCAGGGGGGTGCACAATTTTGTGGATGACATGGGTTACAAGGATTGCAGCAATTCTGTGGTGGACAAGGGTTGCAAAGTGGTGGACATGGATCGCATGAGGGTGCACAATTTGGTGGAAGACATGGATTACAAGGTGGAAGACATGGATTACATGGATTACAAGGTGGAAGACATGGGTCACAAGAGGGTGCACAAATGGGAAGACATGGATCACAAGGTTGTGGGCAATTTTGTGGAAGACATGGTTTACATTTTTTGCATTTTTTGCAAGGTTTACAGGGTTTGCAAGGTTTGCAAGGTGTTGGACACTTGGGCAGAATGCATGGGTTGCAAGTTGGTTGGCAGATCGATGGGCACCGACTTTGACACAGAAGATAACAGCAAGCACTGCATGGCTGTGGAGAGCATGGTCCACAGGGACCACAGATTGGCTTGCATGGCCCACAGGGACCACAGATTGGCTTGCATGGCCCACAGGGATCACAGATTGGTTTGCATGGCCCACAGGGATCACAGATTGGCTTGCATGGTCCACAGGGACCACAGATTGGTTTACATGGTCCACATATTGGTTTGCATGGCCCACAGGGACCACATATTGGCTTGCATGGCCCACAGGGATCACAGATTGGCTTGCATGGCCCACAGGGATCACAGATTGGCTTGCATGGTCCACAGGGACCACAGATTGGCTTGCATGGTCCACAGGGATTACATATAGGCTTGCATGGTCCACAGGGACCACAATTTGGTTTGCATGGCCCACAGGGATTACATGTAGGCTTGCATGGTCCACAGGGACCACAATTTGGCTTGCATGGCCCACAGGGATTACATGTTGGCTTGCAGGGTCTTGGACAGGGCCCACAGATTGGCTTGCATGGATTAGGGCAGCAGCTTGTGCACGCACTCTTGCACGAGCGACCACAAGGACCACAGGGGTCGGCGCAGCAAGGCATACTACAGATCACAGGACAGCTTCTAAGTGAAACGAAACAAGTGATAACATCATTTCTCCATGATAATATTCTCATCGTGAATTTTACTTTACAAACATTTTTTTACTTTTAATAGTGACGTTTTGAATGATGTTGATTTTTGGCTCGTTTTGAATTTGACGTCAAGTTTTGGAGTACCTAGTCAATTTCTACTTTTCAATACAAGGAGTCTGGGCTGGCTTATTAGAACTAATTCCTTCCACTTACTCATACACGTATCTTATCCAAGAAAAAAGTAATACCTTGCTCGTCGTAAACACGGTAAGAGACAATTTTCCGTTTCTATTATACAGATTTCTTCGGACCATTTCTTCCTTAGACGGAGAAAATTTAATTCCCATTCGGGTCGAGGGACCGGGGGTTTATTGGAATTCCAGATGCAAGTATCCTGTGAAAAGAATAGTCACTTGATTTATAAAATAGGCAGTAAAATCCACTGTTTTGAATATGGTAGGCTGTAAAGCGTTTGGAGCCCTCACCAAAGCTTCTAGGCAGGCTTCAGGCACAGCTACGCACGGGCCCCAACAACGTGGAGGGACTGTGCAATCAGGCGCTGATTTCTTGCGACATTGTACGCGGTAACCGCTCGAACAAATTGTATCACACATCACGTGTGTCCTGCAGTTCACAAGACACTTCACTGCTTGGCTGGCATCTTGACATTATGGACAACTTGAAATTTTGAGAAATGGCTGAGCCGCAAAAGAGATGAAAATGTATGATTATTGTTTCTATAGTTACTTAGTCAATAATACATTTTGTATTACGAAAACACGAAAGTGTTTATTCAGAACTCGTAAATCGGAATCGAAATTACAATTTATTGTTACCCTTGGTTACCAATCGTTCTTCGAGTTGGATTATCAATCCGACTTAAGGCCGATGCACAATTGACGCGAACGCAACGACGCAAACGCGAATAGTTCAAGAATGCCGATTCAATGATGTTCAGAATTGACGCGAACGCGAGACGCAAAGAGTTGAACATGGTTCTAGTTTTGCGTTCGCGTTCGCGTCGTTGCGTTCGCGTTCGCGTCGTTGCGTTCGCGTTCGCGTCGTTGCGTTCGCGTATCGCGTCTTGCGTTCGCGTCAATTGTGCATCGACTTTTACCGATATTTTCATCATCCTTGAATTCTTCTATAGTATCGATTTCATTGAATCTGATTTGATACTTATATTTAATTTGGGGTTATTTTCAGAGGCTTTCGGCTTTAGTAACGTAAAGATCGGTGTGGTTTACAAACCGTATAAAGATATGTATGTAAAGACGTAAAGGGTTTACATAACATATTGTTTGCTTATACATGACGATTTTCTTGAGATCTAAGACTACATTGTTGAAGCCTGGGACAACGCTAACGCATATGAAGTAAATTTATACCTCACTATCATTTTACAAATTGGAGGATTTATAAAATATTTCGGCAATTTGCAATATTAATATTGATGATTATATGCAGTTTGCCGGTGCGAGTGACGACTTGTTTGGTATCCCTGATGCAGTTTCAACTCATTGCACTGAAAAGCAAAATTGCTGACGAACAATGACAAGTGGAAGAATATGGTCAGAAAAGTTACGGAAAACCGCGGGAAATACCAAGAGGCACATTCATTTGTGCATATATACATTCAGGGCTAATTAATAATAATAATTGCAATTACAAATTGTCATATTTTTATTAAAAATTAGGTATAAATAATCTTATAATAATCTGAATATTTTAAATAAATTATAGTTACAAAATAATATAAATTTATAGATATTAATGAAGATAATAGTAATGAAAATCATAAAGTTATTTTCGAATGAGGTGTGATTTTGTCCTCTTGTAAGTATACATTTCTTGTAGACGTAGCTCAATTTACATAAAATTTGTTTTAGACTACCACGCGTTCTTCAGTGGATGAGTGAAAACGCTGCCGATGATGATACAAATGATCTAGAAACAGAGAGAGACACAAAAGTAACCATCATTCCCCACACAGTTTCAACTGCGGTAGCGTTGTGTGAAGGGCCTCACCTCCAGAAGTACGAGGGCGAGCAACATGCCTGCCGTGACGACGCCGTTGTCGGCGAACACCGAGGAGACGGGACTGTAGCAGCCGGCCAGGTTGCGGTTGACGGAGGTGTACAGACATGTGGAGTTGCCGACTTCGCCGATGATCGGCCGACAGCAGGTCATCGGGAGGCCCCACAACGTCGTGTTCACCACCACGTCCCAGTCGCGCGCGCTTCTCACGCCGCAGCACGAGTACTGCACACAGAACAGAATAGTGGCTGAGATGTCAACATAGTCACAGTTACCCAGAGAAATCAGCTAAAAGCAATATTAATAATAATATGAAAAATTATGAAAAATGACGAGGCGGTTGAAAAAGTGTAGTTCTGGATTCTGTTCGGTTTCTGAATTGTTGGCAGAGCTCTCTTCCATCTCAGCTACACCGACGCTTTAGAGAGCCAAGAAAGCAACCGGCAGAGCAGAAACCGAACCGAAACTCATACAATCATATGAAATTGAAAGCACTCAAAATCAATCAAATTTGAAATTATTTTGCTATTAATATGATGTTAAATGACACTTAGTTCCATTCCGCAACGCTTCTCATGCTTGGTGTTTTACCTGTCGCTGCATCCAGTCCCAGTCGGCGGCGAACTCCCTGTTCAATTGATACTGCTGGATTGACGTGAACAGCCCGTCTTCCGTGTTGGTGTAGATGTTGAGGAAGAAGAGGACGTAGTACGATATGCCCAAGGTCAACTCAATCAGGAGCACGACGGAGATGAGAACGCAATACTGTCAAAAGAGGTTCATGAGGACTCTGTGTTGGGAAGGAATTCAAACTCATGCCTGACAAGGACTCACGACTCCTGAATTTACAACAGCACTTCATGGAAGAAAATGATTGAGTGTTCATATTTCTTCAGATCACGCAACAATTTGTAAACGGTCATTCAAGGAATGTCATTGGTTCTTGCCATGGCAATAAAATCCAAATAGTAAAAAAATGGAGCATAGCGTAGAAAAACTGTACCTATAAGAATACATATGGCTAAGATATTTTAAAGTTTTAAATTATTTATTGCAGTTGTCAACATACCGTGATGCCCAGACAATAGCTCTTCCTCGTGGAGACCAGCGCCCCGAAGATCGCCAGGAGGAAGGCGGCGGTACCGACGCCGATGTTAATGGCCGGGATCACGATCAGCGAGTCGTAGAGCACTCTGGAGAAGTCGTAGAAGCTGACGAGCCTGACGGAGTTCAACACGACGATCGCCAAGGAGTACACCTGCGATCAGGAATATACTCGCGACTTTAGTGAGGGGAGCCGGGAAGCACATTTCCAAAGTATACCCAGCCCCAGCGCACCGTCTCCTGATTGGTGTGTCTTGGTCACGTGGTCTATGATTGAATGATCACCTCGGTTGCGAAACTGAAAGTTATCTGTCAAAACATCTCAACCCACGCCTAAGAAAAAAATCTTCGAAATACAAAACGAGAGAAAATCCTTTCATTGATGTCATAGAGACTTACAATCCTACATTACCTACTACTATCGTAGAAATCTTAGTTCTTTTCAGAAGTTCAACGTATAAGCTGCTATCTGTTGATTGGTGCGAAGAAACGTTGACCTTGTGACATATAATTCATAATTCTTATACGATTTGATTGTATCACTCATCTAGGTACATGTGCTAAGAGTATTCACACCGCAAAATGCAAAATAGTAAATGTCAGTCTCTGGTGGTGTGAAATGACACTGACGTTTGTGTGGTTAAAAAGTGTCCAACTTGTTAGTAGTCTTCTATGGAAGTAACTTATCTAGTGGATAACTTAATTTAATCTCTTTGACAGTAATGGGTTGAGATGTCTTGACAGATAACTTTCAGTTTCGCATCAATCATTCGACGGTGCGCTGGGGCTGGGTATACTTTGGAAATACGCAGCCGGGAATATTCACGGATAAATATAAATAAATGTATGGGAATCATTTTAATTCGCATGCAACGAAGGCTCGCTTTACAACGCGTACACAGAGCGTTTTCCTAGGATAAATTGCGAATTGAATATGTGTCAGCCCGCTAGTCTCTGGTAAAACATACTTCATGATTGTCATACTGACCATTATAATCCCGTTGACAGCGACTAGCCCAAGTTTGGACGCTGGAGAAGGTTCCATGGTTGTACCAAGCTCTCCGGTCGCACCCTGGTTAAACGACCAAGCCCGGCGGTCGCACCCTGATTAAACTAATATTCTCAAAATCTCAGCACTGTTTGATACGTCAAATCAAAGGTGTGCAACATTTTGACTCATAGTCGTCACTGCCTTATCGCAACATTTGTCATCCTTATCTTTCTCACATTCTAGATATGAAGGTGAGGCATAATATAAATGGTATATTTTGTTATCAGCGTCCGTCATTTGATACCGAAGTTGAGAACATTTGCCAATCATTTGGTGAGTTTCGTTCTATGTGAGGCTGATAGCTAGGAATTTGGAATACCTACTCATGGAAAATGTGTAGAGAGCCATGTCGTTAGATACTCCATGTGTTTCGTAATGCACAGTTTTCGCTTGGTGGTTACAAAAAAATGAAAAAGGGGTTACAATTACAAATCTGTTCCAACTAGAATAGGGAAAAATAATTTATATTGATTTTCGTTTTTGATTTAATTATTTGGTTCTGTTATTTACCGTAGGTTGGTATTGATGGAAGGAGGCAGTTGTTTGGTTGTTTGCTTCACTTCACTCTTCGCCGTTCGCCGCCCCTCAGAGTCCCGGGTTCGAACTTTGTTGTGTTTGTTCGTGACCAGAAGCATTTGAATTTAAATCTCCTTGTATAATCAATTTGAGTTATTCTTCCTGTCCATAGTTGACCTATTATTATCACAATATGGTGAGTGTTCAGAATTATTCGTTAGGATTGTACCTATCACACTTTTGCAAAATATTTGGAGAGGTTATGTTTGTGTTGTTTTACAGCATTCACTATTGTTCAAGAAGGAAAATGCTCACGAAGACAGCATTTGGAGCTGTTCTTGGGGTAGGCAAAAGGAAGTAGAAGCTGAGAGTGACAGCGAATCCACTTCGAAAAAGGATTCAAAATCAACAGAATATTTAGTGACAGGTGGTGTAGACGACTTTGTGAAGGTATGGTCATTTAAAAATGATCGACTGGAACTTAAACACAAACTTGAAGGACATTCCCTGGGCGTTGTCTCAGTAGCAATCAACAATGAGGGAACAAGTGAGTAAACGCTGGTCTGGCACAGTTATTGAGTTGTTCGTTTTGAATTGCGAGTCCTAATTACATACATTTCTTGTAGCGTGTGCTTCAAGTTCACTTGACTCGAGTCTTCGATTATGGGATTTGAGCAGTGGCCAAAAGGTTGGCAGCATTGAAGTTGGCCCTGTTGACATCTGGACGGTGGCATTTTCTCCCGATGATAGGTTTATCATCTCGGGAAGCCACTCCGGCAAGATCAATTTATATGGTGTTGAGTCGGGGAAAGAAGAACAGAATCTGGACACCAGAGGGAAATTCACATTGAGCATAGCTTATGTAAGTTACATTTTTCACATTAATGATCAAGAAATAGATAAACATAGAACTTGATATGTGTAAGTATTTAGTACTTTTTAGATTAAGTTAAAAAAATACGTTTTACCTGTTGGTTGTATAAATTAACATAATGTGCTCCTTGGAGGGTACTTGCAACTTCTATTTTTGGCACTTTGTAGTGTACTATTGCTGCAGACAGATATCAGGGGGTCACTGAGAGTACTCAAATTTTCTTGTCTTGTTCATTACAGGATTGTTTTGTTTTTGTACTTCATATTGCCAAATATTTTGCTGGAAACATGTAGTAGAAAATTTTATGAAAATGCTCAATATTTTGTCAACTTCAAGCAATCACCATCAACATAATCATATAATTATTTTGAAATCACAAAATTATCAATCCGTCAAGTTCAACAAGAGTATGAGGAGCGAGTGACACTTGACTTTGCAGAATATTTGACACTGTCAATCTGTTTGGTGCCGCCGATTGAATTAAAAAAGCATTAAAACAGTTTTAACGTATTAAAATAGACAGTGGAGATGAAATACCATCTTGAATGACCCCATTAGTGATGTGTGAATGTGATGACTTTGCAGAGCCCCGATGGGAAGTACATTGCCAGCGGAGCGATTGACGGAATCATCAGCATATTTGATGTAGCGTCTGGGAAACTCGTTCACACGCTGGAGGGTCATGCGATGCCGATCAGATCACTGTGTTTCTCGCCAGACTCCCAGTTGCTTCTCACAGCCTCCGATGATGGACACATGAAACTATACGATGTGTAAGAAATATTGAACTAGATGCTAAACTGATACCAAATTAATGTAGTCTAATGGGCCGTTTACGTCACCGGAACACTCACCCCGACCCAATAAAAACTATCGGCTGTTAACCTCGTTTGCATGTTTGATTGATTACCTTCGGATTAGATGTGAAATGTAATTTTCCAGTAGTCTTAGGTAGTCCGTGTATACCTAACTATTACCCATATGTTAGTTTCCGAATTTATATTACAAAACTTTTGATCGTATATTTGGTGGTGGGTCAAATATTATATTGGGTATCCGTATACCTACCCGTAATTAGTTAATTTTCTATTCTTAGTGCCTCTATTATAGAAAGTTTCTGAATCTGCTAACAAATAAATAATCACTGACCCCATCTTCTTCTCATTAGAATGGCTGCCTTGAAAATATCAAAACAAAAAATATACTTCACACACTCTATTGATCACTTGACATGACTTGACCAATAATCAAAGAGCAATTCAACTCTCCCCCTGGCTGGACATAATTTAACACTTATTCTCTTCCTGACGAAGTGTCCTATGCTTCTGGTGTTACTGTGAAGAGCCAGCCAATTGATTGGTTTCTCTCTCTTATCCTTGCAGACAGCAAGCAGATGTTGCCGGGACAGTTTCTGGTCACGCGTCGTGGGTACTCAGTGTCGCATTCTCTCCAGACAACAAACACTTCGTCTCGTCCAGTGCAGACGAAACAGTACGAGTGTGGGAGCTCTCTCATCGCAAGTGCGTGCACACATTTAAAGAGCATACTGATCAGGTGTGGGGTTGCAAGTACAGCCCCGACGGAAAGAAGATTGTGTCTGTGTCGGAAGATAAGTCCATCAACATCTACAGCTGTCCCGTGTGAAGTGACTGTTTTATCTAGAAGAGATCAGAACTTTTGTACAAAAATAAAATCAACTCTTAACCTCTATGGAAAAGAGACTATTTTGAATGGAAACCCAATTTCCTATGGTGTCTTGATGTAAAGTGGGGAGTGTACAGTAGGCCTTGCCCTTAAGTGAAATGTTAACCCTCCATTCACCCCCCACCATATTCAAACGACTTCACGAGTTACCGGTCGAGGGGGAGGATCCTAAACTAACGTAAATGATGGAAAGGGAGGACGGAGGGTTAAAACAAGTCTTAAAGCTGGGTGTACTACTAATGTGAAAAAAATAGTAAAGGGTGTTACATATTATAATTTTCTTGACCTGCTTTCAGGTGAAGAAATTAGGGAAATCAAAACAACTGTTATATAAAGTGAAAACTGAATAATAACCACAGACTAAATTGGAATGTCAGTAGGTATTAAAAAGATTTGAATAGACAATGAATTTCACAGTAAATTGGAAGAAAATTATTTTATTTTTACAAGACAAATTTTTTTCGTACAATGTATTTTACCTATTAGAAAAGTGAGAAAATTCCTGATGAGCACAACTAAATAAGTACCTACAGCATCATGAAAGCATTTGCCTAATAGTAATAATTGCTCTTGGTACCTGATGAAATTGTAATATAGTCAAAAGTAGAATGTAGTATCCTAGTTGATAGTTTCCATTAAAAATCTAAATTGGAAAAGTGATAGAATATCCTCTGAGACCGAAATGCATATGTAGTTGTACTGCGATCTTGAAAGCAATAACTAGTCAACTTGAAGAAGCTAATCCCTCTCACCCACTCGCCAGAGAAGTAATTAGAACTTGGGTTCGCCATGGGCTTTCTTGGAGTAGTCCCAGCTGGACATGAACTTGTACTGCTTGTTGCTGAACTTCTGCCACGGCTCGGGATTGTTCTTCTTGTCCCAGCAGACGTCGGGACTTTGAATGGCCAAACGTGCTGTGTAGAGCAGCGCACCGACGCAACCCGCGCCAACGCACACATACAGCGGGATCAGCTGGAGAACAAAGCAAATTTGTGTTTGTATTCAATATTAATTCAATTACAATAATAGGCTACGTAGTACAGTACATGTAATGGATGTCGTCAAGTAACTGCAGTCTCAATAAAATTTCATATTACTTCATCTTCATATTTTATGCACATTTTTTAATGAAATACATTACACAGGTACCCTACTACGTATGTATCTTATTCATAACTTCAGAGACTTTTTATATGTATGGCCATGTATCAGGCTTCTGTGATGTGTTGTGTGATGTCTGGAAATTCAGAACATTATTTATAGAGATGCGGTTTGACTGGTCATATTCTTTTTTAGGTATAAAATGAGCTTTACAAAGTAGTAGGTACCTAGGTACGATGATTTGGAAAAATAGGTTACCTGGTGCATGTGCTACTAGTCATAGTGATACTTATGTGCATCCAATGTCCAAAGAAATTACACATTTCACCGTTATATCTCAATAAAATGAGGAAAAATGCGCAAATATCGTGTACGTGAGAGTAGGTACTTGGGAAATTCGCATAATTTTCTGAACACACCTCAGAGATGAGTTCTACTACCGAAGCATAAAATTTAAAAAATGATGTTTTTAGCAAGTGAAATTAGTTTGTAACTTAATCAACAAATTGACTTGGTTAATTTGGTTAATTGACTTACTTATTATCTGAACTCTTTCATAGGGATCAGTAAACAAGTTTCGAAGATATGTTGATAATTGCCTGTTTCTGAGCAAAGTATTTTTGGCAGGTAGGGTTTGTTGTGTCGTTGAAGTGGGTGGAGCATGGAAAGAAGAGTGATGTGTGTATTTTAAGCATCTTTTTTATCTTGAAGTCAGGGTTTCTGCTTTTTGCAGGTGCGTTTGGTTTGCTAAATATAGAAAGCTTGTGTAGTGTACAACATACACTGACAATTGAAGCAAAAGCTAAGTATGGAGGTTACCACTAATCACACCTTAAACCATTAGTAAAAACTCATGGAAGTATAGAAGCATAAATAATGTAGACTGTTGAGTACAGTTACTACCTACTACCTCCTAGGTAATAGTTAATTATTTTTGACAAGTAGTAGGTAATACCTAGGTATTAGCTAAAACAATCTAGGTTCTCTAGCTATACTTCCTACTTCGTAATCGTATTTGTTTAGTTAGCATGAATCAAATTCTAGCATGTTCTTTAGGTTTTATAATGGTCATTATGACGTAAGGAACAGGTTGTTCTACAACTACTTGGACCATACCTAGTGCCCACTGTAATGTGCCCTAGTCCCTCCCTACACACATTCCAACATTTTACTAATTGACCAATTAATTTACCCACTATTATAATATGAGTACTTACGGCTGGATGCCTTTTCATGCTGGAAAAGCTCAGACCTTGCATGAGAACCATTGTTGGAGAGGATATTTGGATTACGTACTTGGTTGAACTAGTTGAAAACTGTTATCAGCTGACAGCTTCTCTCCTCAAGGTCTTCCACCTTCTTCGTTGTGTTTTCGATGGAGTGAAAGTAGCGCCACTATTGAGCAATGGTACCAACCAACTGCCACGTGAAAAAGGGCGGAAATATTTAAAATTAAAAAATGAATACCGATGACATTTTATCTACTTTATTTGCAATCAATTTATTTTCTGTTGTCATTGTCATCATTCGTTTTCATTGCTATGAAAGAAGAATTACATTACGTAAGGTATCTAGAATGTTGGTTGCGCAATGCATTTCCGAAATTTGATGTAATATTAGCAAAATACCTACTATTAAAAAAATCAGAACAAAATAATAGTAAGACTTGTGAGAAACTAGATATGTGTTTGCAATTAGTATCAGCTGCTTTAGTACATTTTTCAAATATTTCAAGATTATAGAATAAAATGTCATAAAAAGTGTAGGTATTTAAATTTATAATACTAGTGAAATTACTATGTAAATGCAAACTGTGCTCTTGTGTGTGACTAGAATAATATATGTTGTTTATTTTCTCAGTGTCTTGAATCGACCGGCATTGTTGTGAATATTATTTCTTGTTAGATATTATAAAACCTACTGATAAGTCAATTGACTTAGTAGGAAAATGTATGTGTGCATAAAAGTGTTTTGTAATATTATTTCTTGTGTGATCATTAAAAAAAAAAAAACTTTTTGAAAATAACGACAGATTAGTCTTTATAATTGGCAAAAATAACTCAAATGTTGGTCCCGCAATAAGGATGCGAAGTTTTAAATTGATCGGTCAATCGGTTCTAGTTCAAATTTAAAAAATCACAGGAAAGATGGTTTTAAACTTTAACCAATGGGAGGATTTGGCTTAAACTTTTAAAGATTGGGACAATGTTGGTTGCAATGACTTTGCAAAATCTCAAATTGATCGGACCAACCCATCTATTAAAAAAAAAAAAAATGAACCAATCACAGGATGCCATTCAAAAACGAACCTATAGATTACCTACTTGAGTAATTGTGTGCAAAATTTCAGATCGATTGGTTGTGCGGCTTGACCTGGGCGGTGCAGGCAAAAAAGCACTGTGAAAGTGCCATAAGTGTACCGTGGTGACGCTCGCTCAAATATGCATGCGGTTATACAGCTAACTGGATTTTTTAACATTTAATTTACGAAATATTTTTTCTTACGCAGAGACTCTTTGCTACGCCCTCTCCCATTCTCACCATTAAACCTAATTAAACGCTCACAAGAATGGTCACCCACAATACAGACCCAGCGGCTTCTTTTGCATTCAAGTGTGAATCTTTGCTGATACAAAATATGTCTGATCTGTGACGGCTGTGCAATATTGGAAAAGTTGGTATCACTTTCGACAAGCTTGAGCTGCATTGCTGCTTATAATGCAATCCGATCACGAAATCAATTTGCAATAAAAAGGCAACACGGCATAAAGTGGTAGTTTTCCACATGGTTGCTTTGATCTGATCCAGAGGGGTAAAGCAGCTGTTCAAGCAAATATCAAGAATTATTCTGAAACGGGATTTGCAGGATGGATATGGTTCGTTTTTATAGTAATGTGACCCCTTTTACAAATACGAGATCACTTCTTCCTCAACTTCCGTTGGGGAGAGTCACAAAATACAGCTCCATTAAATAGCAGAAGTACGTGTGCTAATAGTTATCACCACCACAATTAAATAGATAAAACATAACTAAGCTGGCCAATAAGACTAAATATGTCAAAGTGCCAATAAAAACGCCGAGTAAAAAAAAAAGTGAACTTTAAATATAATAAGCTGGCAGATATGACTCTAGTCATTGCCATTCAACCCCGACACGTGGTGATAACTGATATCCTCAGTAATTCTGAACTTTAAATATATATTAAGTATTTCACAATAACTGAAGATGGCTTATGCCAAAACATAACGTGTGTGAAAAATAAAACATTACAATAATAATTACATATAACAAAAATACATTATCGAAACCAAATTGAGCTGGCCGCTATGACTTATTGTCAAGGCCATTAAACCCCGAAGAGAAGAAGAAGAAGACAAATACGAGATCGTGTGTGGCGTACGTACCTACTAGGCTACTCAGTCAGGTTGCTAAATACTTGAAGATCCGAATATTTTGCTAAAAAGAGTGTTATTGAGCGAGCGAAGCGAGCGTCTCCATTTGGCTCTTTTGGCACGGACCTCTGTTTTTTTTTTGTTTGTTTTTTTTTTTTCTGTTACTGACGATATACAGGTCAGAGTTTTTCTTCGATCGAGCTGAAATTTTGCACACATGTACGTAACATTTCTGATTGTTGCAGACCCTAATTTTTTTGAAATCCATTGATTGGTTCAAATTTAAAAAAAATTAACTTTCGATTGGTTGTTTTGATCAAATTGAAATTTTGACAAGTCATTACCCCCAACATTGTACCCAATCAAACAAAGTTTCAGCCAAATCCTCCCATTGGTTAAAATTTAAAACCATCTTTCCTGTGTTTTTAGAAATTTAAACTATAACCGATTGAACGATCAACTTATAACTTCGCATGATGGTTGGGTCCAACATTATCTGCATTTTTGACAATTTTCATACTAATCTGTGTTTAAATCCAAACGTTATTGACATTTTACGGACTATTAGCGTGTTGGCTGTCAAATTCACGGCGACTTCGACTCTTCAGTTCAAGGCAAGGTAGTTAGAGCAGAAACTTTCAAACGCAAATGAAACTGATAATGACCGTTCAACAGTCGATCTGATATTGTGTAGACACACTTATATCATATGAGTGGTCTCAGGTATATTTTTTGAAGGAGATCCTGTGATTTTTGAAAATTAACACGGAACAGTTCAATCATAAAGGTTCAATTGATCAACTTAAAGCTTTGCATGGTTATTTGGACCAATATTTTAGGAATGTTTTGAGATTTCTATACAAATCTGTGGCGAAATTTTAGAATTATTGGCTTTTAATGACATTTTCGATAGACAGAATTTCGGTTCGAGGTGTTGCGCGTATCCGTGCTCGCTCATCAACGCGTTACTCAGATTCATTGGTTAAAATTTAAATAAATATCTCCTGATAGGCTGAAAAATGAAAACGGTCTTCGATAATTATGATCAAACTCATATTTTGCATGATCATTAAGACCAATATTGTCTCTTATTTTACAAAATTTCATCCCAATCAGTTAAGAACGTATGAAGTTATTTACATTTTTAATATCTGTCAGTAATGAAGTATCGAAATGAATGTTTTCCAGTGCCAATTGAAAATTGATTCTGATTTGCTTTATGAACCAGGTGCTTAGATGCTATTTTAAAGTTTCGATGAAAAGCATACACTTTTAAGTTGATATCATAATCAATTCCATATGGATGTATATGTTTTCTGTGCGTTGTGTACGCATTTCCGGTTCGAGAATTTGCACGTACCCGTGCTCGCTCATCAACGCGTTACACTGAGCGTTTTCCTAGTGATAATATTATTATACGATGGAATCCTGAAGGAACGTGCGTGATGGTCTTCATACCCTGAGGAAAGTGATTTTCAATGATATCTCACAATTTCCGATTTATTTTTAAACAAGGAAATTAATCAAGGAATTTTGGCACCTTATAATACTAAATTATATACAAAACCCTTCTATAAAACTGTGACAACATCATTATATTATTTTCTAAGATTTTTGTGAATCAGTTTGATAAACTCTATGGTTGAAGAAGCTTACGTATAATGATAGTCAAGATTTGTAATCTCTCTAACAATTTTAAGCTACTTGTAGTAGCATGTTTTCAAAACTTACACCTACGATGCAGTAACTACCTACTATACTTGGGTGCGTACGGCTCTAGTACAATATATGAATATCACACTTTTTAACGGTGCTGTGAATAGACGAGTTGTCTGGCACATTTTCAGTTTTTGCCATATAAAATCTGGTTCCAACATTTCATTTTTACTAGGTTTTCACAATGAAACATCCCTTATGCCATTTTGTTTACCCAAAAACAAACAATTCTATTTCATTAATCATTTTTAGATCTTATATGATTGTCTACAGCACATTTGATGTCTACTTTTTGCCTACTCCACCTTTAAATTCAACAGAAGACTCAATTATCCACGCCACTGTTAACACCGCTAACCTAATGAGTGACTAGAATGACACAAGTCCACAACTTTAAAACTCCACTTTCCTATTGTTCAAGACGATCAATCAGGTCTCCTCCTTTACCGACGAAGCTGCAACTGGTTGATTCTTCTCACTCGCAGAGTGTTGCATGTTGCTCTTCGTCAACGTGCGTTGACTGCTGACGTCATTGGCGTGCGTCTTGCGCGGAGGCTTGATCTTGACGTTGACGTTGACGTTGTTGATGATGTTGTTGCTGGCGATGTCGTCGCGGAAGGCGAGGAAGCCGAGTTGGGCGTGGGAGGCCTCGTTGAGGGCACGCGATCGAATACAAGCTCGGTATTGGTCGGCAGATAGGCGCTGACCGTGTGGTCCACCGGAACAAACCTAGAACAGACGGGAACGAACGCAAAAATAATATAATCCGTGGGTTTACTCGTATTTAATCATTATTTAACCTCAGTAACTGAGTCTCCAGAAATAAATAACTGTGACTGTGACATGGTTTGTTATTTGATTCATCATGCCGACGGAAATTCACCTTCGGATGCCAGATGTGGAATATGCCAGGATCTGTGGCTCTGACGACCTTCACGTGACTCCTGACGTACTTCCGGTAGAGAGCGACATCCTCGCCACCCCAGCCAACGATGTCCTCGTCGAACCCTCGAACTTTGAGGAAATCCGATCTGGAACAGATTGATTCCATTAATATCATTATGAAATGAGCCTAGATGACGACCTATTTCCATGTTTTTACCTGTACTGGCAGGTCATGCCGTAGCCGAAGTCTCTCCAGAAGCCCGTGTCTCTGGATATGACGAGCTGGTCAGTCTCTGGAGGAACTTCCTTCCCCTGCAGCGTGTACACCACGTGGGGGTTGTACAGACTGAACACGATCGGGTAGTACACCTTCCGCCCGGGCTCGGCGTTCCAGCGACACCTGTCCAAGAACTTGACGCTGAAGACGACGTCGACGTCGCAGAGGAAGAGCAGCGCGTCGCCCGGCTGGTCGCCGTCGTCCCACGGTTTCTCTGCGCCGACGCGGAGTCCCTTGCCTCGGGAGAAGGTCTCGTTGAGCGCCAAGAGTCGGAGGTTGTTGCCGCTGCTGCTGCGAGTGACGAGGACTCGAGCCATGATCGCGCGGGCTTCTGACAGACCCTCCTCGCCGAAGTAAACCACCGTCAGGCGCACGCGGCGGTCGTTCTTCAACGCGATCTTCACGAACTTGTCCATGAAGCCTTGGAACGTCGGCGTCCTGCCCGACAGCGGGAGGATTATGTGAATCAGCTCCTTCACGCGTGGCACTGACACTGTCGCGTGTGATAAAGTTTGAATAGGAACAAACGGTCGCATCAGAGTCACTTTCGTGTAGCCTCCTAAGTTATTCACTGTCGGTTGTTGTGAGTCACGATCAGAGTTCGTTTTCACACGTGTTTTAGTCCGGAAGTAGAGTTCGTATTGCGTACCCGTTGTGGGTTCACTTCTGTATAAACCTTCCAAAAAGTCGTCGAGAGTATATTTAAGTTTAGACGGAACATTCGTGAAGTTCTTGTTTAACGAGTCGATTGCTGTGATCAGGGCCTCTAGAAGATCCTTCCGACGGAATCCTATTGGCTTTTCCACCACCCTCTTCCCGAGTCCAAGGTCGACGGGGTAGACACGACTCAGAGTGAAGTGAGTAAACGCTATGAGTTCGTATTCGTTATTCAGTGGCAGTCCCTGAGCAATCTCAGCCAAGCTCAGTTGTCTGCGCACATAAGCTGCGCAGTCGGTAGACATCGACAATGGAAACGATGTCAAGTTGAGTGATACTTTGTTGTAGAATGCCGACGAGGATTCATGTTGAGATGAACCGAAGCCGATTAATGGTGGGCCGGCAACGTTGTTTCCTGCAGGAGAGGAAAAACGATGGGTTGTAAAATGTTAATCAGTTAATCCTGTGAATTGCAAGAAAACTACTTCATTTTGAATGTGTAGATTGAATGTTCCAGAACCTAAAAACTCTTGATAGAACTTATTCCACAGAGCCAATTTCGCACTCAAGAAGTCAACGAAGGAAGTTAAATAAAAAAATGAATTTGCAATGCTGAAAGGTTTTTCATATGTGTTGAAGGTGTGTAATATATTTCAGCGACATTCTGTTAAGCTGATGTCAGCTGTCACAGAAGTTGTCGACAAATCGCCCGTGAAAATGTCTTCTTCTTGATTCCCGGGGATATCAGAAATCAATAGACTATAGGAATCATTCTTCGTAGTCAAGATGACATCAGAAGTTATCGAGAATTTCACGGCTGAATTTCACATCTCAATATCTTTAGTAAAATAAACCCATCCATTTTCCCCTCAAAAACCAACTTTTCAGAGACCACGCAGAAGATTACTACCTATTAATCACGGAATCAATCCAAGTTTGAAATTTCGAACGTTCTTTAGAAGGTAATAACTTAACAATGAACACGATTTGGCGCTGAGGGAGTTTGCCAATGCAGCAATTATTAATACAACAGAAGCAGTCTTCACCTTCCCCACAATTAACTTTCTACTACACTAACGGCTTGTTAGTTTCAACTTTCAAGGCGATAAAGACGCAGAGAATAAACAATGTTCCAACTTTATAAGTTAGAATCTGAAAGACAATGGAGATTACATCTAGCATGTTGGTACTTAGAGTGCCGAGAATGCTGCTTTGCATGTTAATGAAACCCAAAGTAAAATAAGGGGTGGTTCGAAAGAGAAAATTACGCTGAAGAGAGAGATGTAGAGAGGGGCGGGGGAGACTGCGGGTGGGAATAAGATTACGCAAGCTACGCACCTGAGTAATTCACAATCAACGCTACACAAGTCGCGTGCGACTTTAACTGTTGCGCACTTCGACTACGCCATGAAGTAGGCAGAGAATATACAATTAGGAACGGTGATAAACTTGGTTTATGTATTCGTTATTCATGTAGCATTTATGCCCAAATGTCTCACATTCTACTTATAAAATGCAGCCACAGTAAGTAGAACCATAAAAAACACTCCGTGTAAAAATACCAGCCAAGTCTCTTAACTATAAAAAAAATAGAAGAAATCTAAAAATTCAGCACTGAAAAGTAGTGATATCAAAAAAAGGGCCAAGTCAAAACTTCATTTTAAAAACCAAAATATACTTGGCGCATCGTGTATATAGTAGTATAGTATATGCCAGAAATTAAATGTGCCTATACCTATAATGCCCTTAAAAACGATGCGCCAAGTATATTTTGGTTTTTAAAATGAAGTTTTGACTTGGCCCTTTTTTTGATATCACTACTTTTCAGTGCTGAATTTTTAGATTTCTTCTATTTTTTTTATAGTTAAGAGACTTGGCTGGTATTTTTACACGGAGTGTTTTTTATGGGGATATCAATAATTTTTTTAGTTTATTTACACAACTTGTTCCTAACTTGTGACTTATTCCTTTAAAAAAATAGGCAATTTCCGAATTGGGTACTACGAAAAATTGTGTTTGGTACTAAATATAAGCTTAAAATGATATTCCATGAAGAATTGCGAAAGCATCGTTCCAATAGGTCCAACCGTTTTCGAGATATGGCATCACTTCCTTTTTTAAAAATGGCGGCTGAAATTACTGCCACCTAGAATTTATTTTTATAAATGTTAAGTATCATTATAAGCTTTCTGAATATGTAGTTATTGTAGTAAGAGGTGATTCAAGTCTGATTCTTCATTTTTATGACGTCATTTCCGGTTTCGGTAATAGTAAATGTATATTTTGACTATTGATATTCCTTAAAGATGACCGTCTGAATCATTTGGCGATAGCTTTATTCCGATCGGTGTGGCCGTTTTCGAGATATGACGTCACTTCCGGTTTCAAAATGGCGGCTTCCGGTTGGTTTTATAAAAAGGCACCTCAGACGCCAAAAGTGCACATGTGGTAAAAATTTCAAGTCAATCGGTTTAGCCGTTTAGGCTGTGGCGGTGATAGCGGTGTTTCGTGATATCATCAGATAGGTTTTAAAAGGGGTGTAATTTCACTGTTTTCACGGCCCTCTAGCTCGCAAATGGCATAACCTGTTGTTCCCAAATTTGTTATATGGGGTGGGGTGGGCCATAGCTCGAAATTAAGATATTTCGCAACAATGTGAGATTTTTCAATTTTGAGATCCAGTAGGCCGAAAATGCTATGTTGTTGCTTACAGTAAAAGTGTTTGGTCTGCTCCTCAGTTTATTAGGCATTTACGGTATGTTGAGTGACTGTGATTGTACGGTACGACTTGGCTGGGTGGAGCGACCGCTCCACTAGATGTGCGTTTCTCCGGCACTAAAATAATAAGCGCACATTTGACATCCGCGTTGATTTTTAATAGTCTATCATAGTGACTACTTCAATCAACTTGTTTGAGTTCAGTTTACTAACACAAAGTATATTATTCAGCGAGATGCCGGTTTTCATAAATTGTTCACATGTGCGCCTTGTCTTAAATTGTTAATATTATTATTTTTTTTTTTAATTTTGCGCTCTATGCTCAATGGTATATTTTTGTTTCTTTTTATTTACATAGTATGTAACGCAGGTTGCTTTAGCTCCCCAACGCGAGAGATGTGATTTTTTATTTATCAGTTTAGCAGGCATAATGAAGTTAGACGCAGCGTGCTGATGCTTTGAGGGAGCTATTATTCTGCATATCACTCGAGGGATCGTCGCCGCTTCTTGCTCGGCACGCACTCGAGACTCTCCCCACCCCGGCTCTGCTGTTAATTACCCCCCACCGCCGCCCCCGCCCCCGCACAAGCACATCAATCTCTCGTCATCAGCGTCGTCAATCGTCGCTTCCTAATCATCGTCATCATCATCAACAACATCATCAGAACATCAACTGATTAAAACATATCGCCTTTCGATTCCCTTCTCTTCCACTTAGAAGCAATTTCTCAAACGAACAAACTTGAATCGAATTACACGGAACAATAAACCAATGGAAAACATAAAAATAAATGGTCTTTGACTCATTATTATTCCTTGATTTATTCCAATGATATTTTGTTCTCTTCATCATTCATTCTCATCATCATTCTCTGATCTGTATCTGATGTATACGACAACATTGTTTCTCTTATTATATAATTAAACAATCAAGATATCATGGGAGATATCTCAGATTTTCGATTCTCTTCATAACCTCAAATTAATTGTCAACTAGTTTTATTAACAACCAATGACAAGATTGCGTTTCTAACAGTGAAATAATTACTTTCAACTCTGGATAATGAAATCGAATATATTTTTATTGAAATTCAAACTCATGTCATATCTTGCAAATACGAGTGCCTTCAAAAACAATTCTGCACACAAACTTTCATTGCAACACTGTACTTAAGCCTGAATTACACGGTTCAAGTTTCCTTGAAGGGGTTGAATTCAACCCTTGATTTCAAGGAAACTTGAAAGAGAATTTAGACGATTTAATGTTTATTGTTGATTGAAGTTGCGGTGAAATTAACAATTGGTTGAAGTATTTCAAGACTTGAAGGAAAATATGACATGTTCTAATTGATAAGGCTGAAGAAATGTCTTGAATTGAAGAATTGGGAACCTGTTAAATGCTTCAATGTTTTCATTAGACGATCCAAGTCTTGAATTCAACCTCCTTGAAAGGGTTGAATTCAAGAAAACTTGAATCGTGTAATTCAGCCTTTAGTCAACTTGGATTATTATCTAGTACTCAGCAGAGTCGTACTGTGCACATCTAGTGGAGCGGTCGCTCCACGCCAGCCAAGTCGTACGGCGCGCGCACACTCTCATATAAAGGCTGGAGCAAACCCACTTTTACTGTAAGCATCAAAGTGGCATTTTCGGCCTACTGGATCTTAAAATTGGAAAATCTCACATTGTTGCGAAATATCTAAATTTCGAGCTATGGCCCACCCCACCACATATACCAAATTTGGGAACAATAGGTTACGCCCTTTGCGCGCTAGAGGGCCGTGAAAACAGTGTTTTAGGGCGGTTTTCATAATAATCTCAGTAGTAGTAGTAGTAGGGTGGAGCTAAAATCCGGTAACAAGGCCACAGCCTAAACGGCTGAACCGATTGATCTCACATTTTTACCACGTGTGCACTTTTGGCGTCTGATTTAACCTTCACCCCATAAATTTTTTGTGCCGCCATTTTGAAACCGGAAGTGACGTCATATCTCGTCAACGGCTTGACCGATCGGAACGAAATTTGCGCCAAACGATTCGGACGGTGAACTATATGCATTATCAGTAGCAAAAGACTATACATTTTGTTAATGAAACCGGAAATGACGTCACGAAATTTGAAATACATCGATTGGCATTTCGGCAACAAAGATTGATCCGATTATTTTGATATTTTTGTAACGTATGTACTTTTGATATCTCATTTGACTTATTATAAAACCAACCGGAAGCCGCCATTTTGAAACCGGAAGTGACATCATATCTCAATAACGGCTAAACAGATTTGAACGAAACCAGCGCTAAACAATTTAGACGGTCAACTTTATGTATTATCATTAATAATATTTGCAGTTTCCCATACCGAAACCGGAAATGACGTCACACATTTTAAAAATCTTACAAATTTACATTTTGATACAATAAATATACTATTTGAGACGGCTTATAATAAAATTTTATCAAGTTTAAATTATAATTCAAGGGTCAGAGATTTCAGCCGCCATTTTTAAACCGGAAGTAACGTCATATCTTGAAAATTGGTTGACTGATCGGTATGAAACTACCGCCAAACGATTCGGAAGGTCATCTCTATGGAATATGAACAGTACAAATAGAATTTTCCTATTTATGAGACCGGAAATGACGTCATTCAAATTTAAAAAATTATTATAATCCCCTCCTATATAATAAATACGTATTCAGAAAGCCTAAAATGATACACATCATTTATAGATATACATTCTATGTGGCAGAGCAGTAAGTTCAGCAGCCATTTTGAAAACCGAAGTGTTTCCATATCTCGGAACTGGGTTGACTGATTGGAATGAAACCTTTGCTATTCTTCGTGAAAGATCATTTAAAGCAATTATTTAGGACCATACGCTGCTATTCATTAGTGGTAACGAAATTGTAAAGGGTGATGATTTTTTAAAAGAATTTAGTAATTGTTCATTTCATATGTGTCACAAGTTGTTAGAATAAACTAAAAAAAGGAGTGATATCCCCATAAAAAACACTTCGTGTAAAAATACCAGCCAAGTCTCTTCAACTAAAAAAAAATATGAAATCTAAAAATTCTGCACTGAAAAGTAATGATATCAAAAAATTTGCCAAGTCAAAACTTTATTTGAAAATCAAAAAATACTTGGCGCATCGTTTTTTTTAGGGCATTATAGGTATACTATGTATGTATATTTCATGTATAATTTATAATTGGCTTATACTTCCAAGCTATTTATGTACACGATGCGCCAAGTATTTTTTGATTTTCAAATAAAGTTTTGACTTGGCAAATTTTTTGATATCATTACTTTTCAGTGCAGAATTTTTAGATTTCATATTTTTTTTTAAGTTGAAGAGACTTGGCTGGTATTTTTACACGAAGTGGTTTTTATGGGTACTTCTTACTAGATATCATAATTACAACTCAACCCGATTGTCCGAATCAAATCTTGACCAATGAGTTGACTCACCCGAAAGCTGCAGAAGTTGCAACTTGAGAGATCTGATTTCGGCAGTGAGTCGCTCAACGTCGACACGGTTCTCATCTTCTCGTTGTTGAAGTAGTTGGATGTAGGAGTTGACAGCCTGCTGCTGCGTAGAAGCACCGCCTCCTGTACAAGAAAACATGTCAAGAAAACATAATAGTTTTGTTATTTGCTTTGAAGAAATTTAGAGCGTGGCATTGAGAAACGTTGTCAGCTAACTCTAGCCTGTTCATATATTACAGCAATTACACAACACAGTTTCTATAACTATTCGTAATCGTAGGTAACAGATTGTCGAGTAGTAAGGTTCAATTAATTAAACAATTATTGATCAATAGAGCCTTATTTCATTAATCCTGAAAACGTGTGAAATGTTGATATTTCACTTATTTGACAACCATCCGAATAGTGAAATATACAAATCCAGTAGTTTTATTCTGATTTAATACCCTACTTGTCAAGAATGTAGGTATACAGCAAGGAAACTTTCTTCTTTCTGAAAGGCGCAAGGAAGTACAACTAACTTTGACCAGATTATGACCTATGGCGGGAAAGTTTGTAAATAAAGAAAACAATAAGAAATGTTCATCTTGGTACAGGATTTAAAATAACATCTTTTAAATCTAAACTATCTATTTCTTGACTGTTTTGAGAAGAACCAACCGTTCATGGTTCCGGATAGCTTAAATCTTTAACAAAAATCTCTCGCCAAGTTTCTTGTCGAACGCAAGTGCTTTCAAAAACTTCCAACAAAGTTGGTGTTTATCTGTTTATAATGTTTTGTTCGACGAAGTTTGTTTGATCCAAGATTGATGTATACTGTGAACTGGAACTGTCGCCACAGAGAGCAACACAACTTCTTCAAGAGTTTAACAAATCATGTCAGTTCACAGACTCAATTGCTTCGATCAATTTTTGATGCATCGCGGGAGTAAATCGATGTATCACCAATCGTTTGTTAACATTACCTCCGATTCCAAATGGATATTTTAACAAGAGCTCACCCAACAATTTACGCAAGTGGGTTCATCTATCTATAAATTAGGCAAAAGAACCTTTACTTTAACAGACGAGCAGTTGCCTGGAAAAACCTCCGAGGCATTATTCTCAATTTAGTAAAATATTCAGACGCAGAATAAGAAGAAGATACTGTTCGGAACAGAGTTATATTTACTTTAGAATATAATTTTGTTTCTACTTGGTATGTTTTAAAATGTGAAGAGAACTGAATGGTTGGATACCCCCAGAATTTGAAATGAGATTACACAGCATTTTATGAACAAGCTTTCATGAACGATTAGCTACACCAAGGAAGGGTAAAGTCAGCGCGCGATGGGCTAAGTTGCGGGCGGATCGCTGTTTGTGTGATTGGCTACGTGAGTTTAAAGACTTTGGGGACGCCCGCACCTCATCGATCACTCGCCGTTGTCAAATCGATTAATTTCCTGTTTGCTTTCCTGTCCCTCGACGCTCAGCAAGCAAGGTCCGCCTGGATTTCCGTCAGACGTGATCTCCTCTGTGGTGTCGAGAGTCGACTCGTGTTGACTGTTCAGTCGATACTCGACAATCGAAACACCACATCAGAGGCAGAGGTGTCATCTTAACACTTGTCTTCACTGTTATATCTGTATTGAAATGTCAAAAGTGTGACTGAAAGTCGATACACGTTGAGAGTGAAAGAGCGTCTGTGCTCGTGTCTTTGAAAGAAAACCCAAAGAAAATCGGCTTTTGATCTGTATACATTCACAACGAAATGGTGGATGGATTGATTATTCTACTCTGCGTCCCAACTCGACTTTTCTCTTTTTCAGATAAATAAGATGGAAACTAAGTACAAAATGTAATAACCTGAACTCCCAAATGTAAGAGCTTTCACGACATCTGAGTGAATTTATAAAACGGAGTCAACGGAACAGCGCACAAAACTCGTAAGCAAAGTTTGTAAGAAACTAATATCATGTGGCAAAGATGTGCATACCGCACCGTGGTGATCTCTAGTCATAAATCAGCTTGTAAATGGTAACATATTTAGGTATTCATATTTGGGAGGCGAAACTGAATAATAGCCAGATTGATATCAGCTTCATTACGCATGATTTTGTTCGATTTCCTTCATCCGAGGAGACATTAGATTACAGATGTACTTTCTAGTTAGTTTTTATGGTTATTTCTTCCTATACAATATGATATCCGCCATTCGTTTGCTAAACCTTTCCACGCGACCCCCGGCTATAAAATATTGAATGATTAGAGATTGTTTCGTTGGGAAATGTGTGATAATTAATCCGTTTTAATATTACATTCAAAGCTAACTTACACGACCCGTAAACCAACGAATATTTAACGATCAATGCTCCGCGGATGATATTTGGACCATTTCGGTCCCGGAATGCAATAAGGGTGAAATGGAACGCCATTAACAGCTCCATGGCTCACATTAAACGCGTTTTTATACTCGTATCGACCGTCTGCTGTCGAGAACGCGGAGTTAATGCCGTTATCAGTTAGCTAAACCGAGGATGCGGCTCCAGAATGTGGAGGTTGTAAAACAAATCAAATGATAGCGAAATAAATATGAATTAATCAAACTCGGCGTCGGCTCGGGGGGTGGGGGAGGGGGACAGGCGGGTGTCGGAAGCACCCCTGTTAGAGTCAGGGAAATTGAGGCACCGGAGTAGGAAATTGGACGTCGGAAGGCATGGGATCAGGTTACATGGCGAGAGTCTTCATAAATTACGAGGATATTATCCTATCACAGTGAAAGCCATTGGATAATGCACTGAATGCTAAAACACCACTCCACCTATTTTTATACATCTATGTTTCATTTTACGGGGCGTTTGTTTATTATTGTCACAGACACATGGATTTGAGCTGCGTTACTCATCTATAATCCAACCAATAAACGAATGATCCTTTAAACCCCAGATTAAAGGGCTTTTCTTACGCTTCAATTCATTGGTCGATGGTCGTCGATTTATTTACTCGAATTCATGATGAAACTGCATATTAAATGTGCTGCCATCACTCCGAGAGCTGTTTGAATTGGTATGAAAGCGTTGTATATAGTACAATTTATCTTGGCAATACGCATTTTCTCTTAACAGTGACAAATGACTACAAGCAAAATTTGTAGAAGCTTTTTTTCTCTTAAAGACTTGAAATACAATGTGGAAATCAGTCCATTCCTGTCTCAAATTAAATACCATTCTATCAATGTCAGCTTTACAATATCATCCCATGGAATAAGTATACTCGTTATGAACCATTTTGTCAGTGATTTCAATGGCCGCTGAATGTCTCACTAAATACAAACTTCTCTCGTATATTTCCACGGCGGGGGTGTCATGAATGTGCAATGCATGAATGGAGAAGTGCCGCGTCTCGATCACGTGAAAGACTCGTCGTGATTGGCATTCACCAACACGCATCGGTTGCCGAGCGGATTTCAACATATTGAAGGCTGCTGGCTTATGTTGACACATGTAGTCGTCAGTGTAGCGAAGGGAGAGAGGTCCAGTCATTAGGTATTCACATCTCGTTCTTTATTCATTTGTCAAACGCCGGCTGGCTGCCGTGTTATGAACAAACTCCCTATACAGCGTGTATACGGAAAACCATGGTGGAATGTTGACATGTGGAAAACCGTAGTTGAATGTTGACAACACATGCAAACATTATAGTTTAATGTTGACACCTTGAAGAAAACCGTGGTTGCATGTTAACAACACGTGTAAACTCATATCATAGTTTAATATTGATGACATCTTGAAGAAATATCATTGTTGAAAGTTGATATAATGTGTAAAATCAGGGTTAAATGTTGACAAAATTGTATAAAATTATAGTTGAAAGTGTCATGTGTAAAATTATGGTTAAATGTTGACAGCATTATGTAATATCATGGTTGAATGTTGACAACATGGAAAATCGGGTTTTAAGATACAGGAAAACGCTCAGTGTAACGCGTTGATGAGCGAGCACTGATAAGTGCAAATTCTCGAACTGGAATTCCGTACCAAACGCATGAAGTCAATCAACATAAATGTATGCTTTTCATTGAAACTTGAAAGTTTCATGCACTCTGGTAACTAAAGAAAATCAGATTCAGTTGAAGTGGAAAACATTTATTTTGATACTTCATTTCTGACAGATTTGAAAAATGTCAATAAATGTATACCTTCTTGACTGATTAGGCTGAAAATTTGTAAAATAAGGGACAATGTTGGTCTTAGTGACCATGCAAAATATGAGTTTGATCAGAGTTATCGAAGACCATTCAGAGAAGGTCCGAACATGTGTGTAAAATTTCAGCTCGATCGAAGAAA
This sequence comes from Leuctra nigra, assembly GCA_934045905.1. Classification (NCBI taxonomy): domain Eukaryota; kingdom Metazoa; phylum Arthropoda; class Insecta; order Plecoptera; family Leuctridae; genus Leuctra; species Leuctra nigra. Next base: position 16,659,744 of record OW203761.1, read on the forward strand.
AACTGTGACCTGTAAAGCCTCAGTAACAGAAAAAAATACACAAAAAAGCAGAGGTCAAGCCAAAAGAGCCAGAAGGAGTCGCTCGCTTCGCTCGCTACGTAATACACATAATATGTTGCAAACATATGGGTTGCAGTGTTGTTGACAAAGGCTGAACCAAGTAATAAGTATGATATTGGCACGATGGGATATGCCTTGTGTAAAGTTGGCGGTGTCCACGCAGATTGGCAACAAATATTAAATCATGTACCCACGTGACCCCCGGCCGAATGGACGAGTTCCATGAAAACATTACCCTGTCGTATGAATGGAAGGAAGTGTTTCTGCCCATTATTGAGTCTCCATGTCAAGTAACTTCGCAATTACTTTTGTTCCATGAAGTTGTTTGTCTACATCGATTCAATTTACGACTCCACGAAACCTAAATTGCTGTTTCTTCTTTCAGGAGCCATCAAAGAAGGTTAGTGTGTCTGCCCTGTGTGCGCCCAATCAGCGCTCTTTCCTCCACACAACTCCACTTTCCTTCTCTACTCGTCCACTTCCATTCCATTTCCATCACATTACTTTTTCATCTCGCAGAGGTATTCCCTTTCGTGATGAGTTTAGCGAAAACGTAAAGAAATCACGTTGCCAAATTGCACCTCCTTTCGGTAACCAGCTCACGTCACCCGCAATTAGCTGACGCCCAACTTTTCCACGAGCCAAACTCGACTTGTAAAATATGAAATTGCTTGTAATTTTGCTAGGTTCAGCAGTTTTGGCACCCATGCATGATCTTGTTACCCCAGTTACTTGGTGAGGCATGTTATGGACAGCCTATCACTGCTTTCCGCCAACCGGAGGGCTGCTGTCGGTCATTCGGCCAATCACAACTCGGATTGTAAATCGAGGGAGTAATTTGATTGTGTGAGAGCTGGAGGCTGAATTCATAATGAACGCCACTGATTGAAATGCAACCATGATTCATTATTTAATACCTAGGCTTCTGGTTTCGACTTACCTGATCCAGGTTCAATTCCCTCAGAGTCCAGATTGAGACCGCATCGGCTCAGGAACAGCAGAGTGACGAGGCTGAGTGAGCAGACGAGTAGTAACAGCCGCGTGAGAAGTCTCATGCCAAGCAGCCTGAGCATCACCACACGGCGCCTCCTGGTGAACATACGTCATACGTCAACACATGTCAACATACGTCAACACAAGTCAACATACGGCATACGTCAACACATGTCAACATACGTCAACACACGTAAACACGTCATACGTCAACATACGTCATGCCACTTCCTGTTGGGTGGCGCCTGAGCATCATCGCACGGCGCCTCCTGGAGTCATACGTCAACACACGTCAACACACGTCAACACACGTCAACTGTAAGTCATGCCACTTTCTGTTGGGTGGCTCTGGAGCGACGGGATGCGATGACCAATCAGATGGTTGAGATTGAACGCATTCTCTTGCGTCGCTCCTATCACCTTTCGAGCTTTTATCGATGAACTTGAGTGGAAATGTGTTCTGAAAAGCAATCCGCAAGTTTGACATTTCTAATGTCAATAGCAAATTCAATAGACAAAAGACATTTCTAATACCAAAAAGTTGCTGTTTGTTTTAGGTATTTATTTCCATTTATTTTTAAAATATTTCTCAGTTTAAGGGTTGTAATTTTCGCCTTAAAAGAAGGCATTTTTGAGCCCATTGCGCGTCGTGGGATTCTCCGTCTCATGTTAGCAAGATTCGGTGCTTTTTATAGAAGAATAGGCAATTATTAATTTATCATCAGATACCATTAGTTATGGAATGGATTCCGTTCATGCTACATTATATCGCATGGACAAATGCCATTTCACGCCATGAATTGTGGGAAGAACATCGTTGTATACTGGAAATGGATGTTTTTAGGTTTCTTGAACGTCGCTCGTGGCATTTCTTTCACTCGAAACGAGGTTTTTAATAATGATAGGAAAGTTCTACGGCTGAAGAGTTATCTTTTCAAGCTCCACCAGACGACGTAAGCCGGTCATTCATTCCCGAATCGTGTTTGCGGGGCGACGCAATGATTTAACAGTTGCCGATCCAAAGAGTGCTTTAGAAACTACCGGGCAGGAGGAAGTGGCGAGAAGGGACGCCGGAATGGAGAATTATTTCGTGTAACGGTTTGCGCGCCGCGCGGCGGACTATTTGTCATCGAGTGTGGGATTACTCCGCGGGCCAAGGGAGAGTGTCTAGGTCCGCCTCCTAGCGAGCGTTCCGAGCAATTTATTTTCCTCAAAAAGCCGTGGTCTTAACTCTAAAGGCAATCCAAAGGCAGCGAAGACATTACTCAAAGGTGTGAAGGAGGTACTCTGAAGACGGAGGTAAAAGAACGCGAGAGACGTTGATAATAATTCTACCTTGGCCAGAGCTATGACTGACTGGCAATAGAAAGGTGGTGCTTCTCGACAACTCAGCATCGCACCATGCACTGAAATATTAAAAAGAAACCATTCCTTCTTCTGTGTTTCTGTAAGTGATTGGAAGTAGCAAGAATAGTTAATAACTATAACATTTTAAAGGCCGATTCAGACTAGCAACTTTTGGTTGAGCTTGGACTGCTCGTGCACGGAGTCTCTTCGGTGATGAAGTTGTTCGACCACAAGTGGGCTTAACATTTTACAAGCTTATATGAGGAAATACTCACATTAGGTATGATTTTCTTTCAAATGTATGAAGGATTGTTTTCTTTAAAACCTTATGAATAGGGCTATAGGATGTTTAGGAGTTAGGACCTATGTAACGTCCAAAATGGCAAGCAAATAGTAGGTACCTTAAAACTACTAAAAACGGATCACAAAATCCCGAAAAAGGACCAATCAAATTTGATGGTATGTAGGTATTATTCATCATTATTCGATTTATCGGTTTAGGAGATGTTCCATTTGACTTTGTTTTAGAAAGACATACAGAGAATTACATGTTTGGTCTATTTTTCAGAGACCAATATTCAATATATTTTTTAAACTAGATCACTTATAGTTATTTCACTTGAAGTTGACCAGGGGTACTCCCAAAAAATAGGCTACATTAAAAATAATCTAGTAGGCTCTGCTTTTTACAAAATTTCACATGCAGCTCGACGATCCTGATATCTATTTATGATCTAGTGGAGCGGTCGCTCCACCCAGACAAGCACAAGTCATACTGTACACTCACACTCACTCAACATACCGTAAATGCAGCTGCAGACCAAACACTTGTACTGTAAGCAACAACATGGCATTTTCGGCCTACTGGATCTCAACAATGGAAAATCTCACATTGTTGTGAAATGTCTTATTTTTGAGCTATGGCCAACCTGACAACATTAAACATCAAGCGACAACAATCAGTCATGAATGCCGTTTACGAATAAATAGATACCTGGAAACTCGAACTGCATTTGTAGTCAACTAGAGAATTGTTGTGGTCGTCTGTTCCTGTCGTTTAGCATGCACGACAATTTGATTGAGCGAGAGAAGCGAGCAAGCGAGCATCTCACTTTCGCTCTTTTGACACAGATATATTTGTTATTTTTGACTGCGCACCATTTCTCTGATCGAAGTAGATCCAATTTGTTTCAAATCCGTCGATTGGTTCAAGTTAAAATAAAATTATCTTCGTATCGAGCGTATCGTTGCTCGTTCATCAATTCGTTGCACAGAACGTTTTCGTAAAAATTATATTATTTGATCAGAGATAAGCGTCGATAAACAAGCCATCGCATCGCATGCGAATTAATATTTGTATGCACGTCGGTCTCTATAATAGAGAAAACTGCATCAAATGTAAATGTCAGCACTCTTGAAGTTCTTTACAGATTTGTCTGAACATTTTCAAAATCGCCTAGAATGTTGGTAGCAAGTAGCAACGACCATGCACAATTTTAAGTTAATCGGTCAACGGTTCAATTTTTAATTTTCAACCAATCACAGGATCTCGTTCAAAACTATACTTGGGACTTGGGACCGCTCTTATGACATTAAAGTGAGAGTTCAAAATTTAAAATTGATTGGTTGAACCATAGAGATTCATATACTTACAGAGAGGGGCAAGTAGATAGCCAGCCTTGGTATGATGCGTTGTACATTGTCAGGGTGGATCTGAGCATGCTCAGCCACCATCTTGGAGATTATTTCAAAAATTACTTTAAAAATGGCACCCCCCTCGATTGTAATGTTGTTGGCAAGAGACTTGAATGTTACTTTGTACTAACCTTCAGTGCATACTTCACAGTAACAAACAACACAGAACAAATAAATGTACAGTAAAAACAAGATATAATATTGTAATAGTCTTCTGATTCAAGTTAAAAACGTGTTTCTAGTAAGTTTAAAATTTGACAGCTCAAAGTAATTTTTTCACTGCCTTCCGAATTAATTTTCCATTTCAGTGGCAGTGAATTATTAAATATCTCTAATATGGAGAAAAAGGATCTTTCAAAATTAGTCAAGCATTAACCAGTAGTTACCCCTCTCTGTAATATATCTCTATGGTTGAACGGTGTGTCCTGGGCATGGCCTCCAAAAAAGCGAAACAAAATCAAACAGAGAAAGAACCATAAGAGTACCATAGTGTAACAAACAATATGAAACAAAACAATGAGTAGTATAAGTGAAGAGCGGCGGAGCAATGGGCCCGGTCAATTGCATTCCAATTGAATATGAAACTCCTGCGAAAAGTTACAATATCGCAGTGACAGTGATAAACAGCTCGCATGCGAATTGCTTGCGGAAGTTAATTTCTATGAAAAGGCTATATTTTTCAATTGTGTCTTGGGGGAAAACGGTCTTGTCTATAACATACGAGCGAGCGCGGTGTCATAACTCCAAGGTGTTAAGAATGCCTCCGCCCCCATCCAGTCTCCCACAACCCCCACCGCCCCTTTCCAGGACGTGCAATGTGCTACAAGTTACCATATAATGCAGGAGATTTACCGAAGAAACCACTAAATTAGTCAGCACTCGTGAAATGTGAGTTGTCATCGAAATAATGAGGGTATCTCGGCTGTCTTATTTTTTAGAGTGCTCCCGTGGCTCCCATCGGTTGATTCCAAGATTAAATCTCAGATTATTAACACGTAACTTCTCACCTTCCAGAAGTGTGTGATTCATCAGCTGTCGACATGTGCACCACCTAGCGGCAACATCTGAAACAAACAATGTTGACATTCATGTTATAATCCTGCAGACAAATACAAAACAGGATTATTCTACATTTTGATTGTTTTTATGCCCTGTGTGAATTCGCTAAGTAATTAATAATTCATATAAAATAAACATTGACAACACAACACAATTTACATTGATTGAGTTAAACAATTTTGGTATTTAGGTTGTACTCACTTTTTAGCATAGCAAGTCGTAAAATTTCATATTACCCATTGTATAGACCATTTTAAATATTATCTCGGTGGCTCTGCTTTCTAAGAAAAATCATATGCAGTATTATTTCCAGACACCTTAGTCCCTGTTTTACCTATTGTTGAAACAGGGACTATAAGGAGTATGCACGAGAAAGCTCACGGCCTTCTTAACCGCCTAAATTTCGCCATGACAGTCCCAAAAAAACAAAAGTCAAACGTGACAGCCAGTTTTTAAATTGTATATTTTAGTATTTGTCTACTCTTTTACGTCTGCTTTCTTGGTGAAATGTTATCCCTAGTGTTCATATTTAATGGTTAGACTATTCAATCAATGATAATGGATTTTGATTGATTCCAACATTACATTTTCCAGAAGATACGTTTCAAATTTCGCTGGCCATGCTGACCACTGTCTATTTTAAGAGGATTATCAATTAAATAAATGCCTGAATGTATGTTTGACATAAATGCAGACAAGCTGTAACATGAATAATGTCAAATATCACTGTCAGTTGCCCTAAAGATATAGCTTTTAAACTATTTAGACAAAATAAAGCTCTCGACAAGCTTGAGCCTACCCGTCATGGCGGCCAAAAATCAAAATCACAGATCACGTGCATACTCCTTATAAGGTGTCTGGAAATCAAACTGCATATGATTTTTCTTAGAAAGCAGAGCCACGGAGATAATATTTAAACTGGCATCTAGAGTGTATTATAGTAACATAATACCCAGAAAAAACACTCCGTGTAAAAATACCAGCCAAGTCTCTTTAACTATAAAAAAAAATAGAAGAAATCTAAAAATTCAGCACTGAAAAGGAGTGATATCAAAAAAGGAGCCAAGTCAACGAATTTTCCAAATTTTAATCGTACCATTGAAATCAAAATATCAACCCCCGAGAAATACTTAAAAAAAGGACTTGGCGCATCGTTTTTTTAAAGACACTTTTCTATCCTAAAAGTATAGGAAGAACTCTACAAGTATATTTTCCTGAGTATATCACATTCATTATCGACGAATCATACTACGTTTTAATATAACTAGTACTCTTACCTACTGGCAGTTTTGGTATTTTGTCAATATTCAGAGGAAATAAACGGATAAACGAATAACGAATAAACGGAAGCGGCCTAGTCTATTCGTTATTGCCACTATTTCTAGGGTCATATTAATCAATCATACTTCTCAATATCGTGACTGAGGGAAATAGCGAAAGCGCTCATTACAAGAAGGCCGTCAATGAGATTTGTATAAGTGACTAGTGCACTGAGCCATGCTGCTCAAATAATTACTGACTAGATTTTTATCTAAAGTAATACGTTATGTAATTTATGAATTTTTTTGGTATAAAATGTTAATTAATAGCAATTAATTACACGGCGAGAAGGTTCAAAGTATAATGCTGTAGTAGGTATGTTGATGTACCCACAAAACTATAGGTACCTACCAATCACAAACACAACTGTTCTGTATTTATTGCTTGTAAGACAATGCTATGTTTCTTTGCGTACTTATATTTAAATTTAAAATATTTTACAGAATGTTCAATATTTAATTTGAAAGTTTTGTCCCAATTTTTCTAGGCATTTCTGAACTACGTAGTATGTGAGTGGCATAAGCTTAAGAATAGAAAAATGTCTTTAAAAAAACGATGCGCCAAGTCCTTTTTTTAAGTATTTCTCGGGGGTTGATATTTTTATTTCAATGGTACGATTAAAATTTGGAAAATTCGTTGACTTGGCTCCTTTTTTGATATCACTCCTTTTCAGTGCTGAATTTTTAGATTTCTTCTATTTTTTTTTATAGTTAAAGAGACTTGGCTGGTATTTTTACACGGAGTGTTTTTTCTGGGATATCACTTCTTTTGTTAGTTTATTCATACAGCTTGTAGCACATGTCCGAGCAGGGACTAATTTCTTTAAAAAATACGCCTCAACCGATTTGGTTACTATGAAAAGTTGCGTTTGGTATAAGATGAAAATGATTATCCAAGAAGAATAGCTTAAGTTTCGTTATAATCGATCCAGCCGTTTTCGATACATGACGTCACTTCCGGTTTTGAAATAGCGGCCGAATTCCGGTATAGGTAATAAGAAAACAATCTAGTTTTATCTAGTTGATACCTTCATGAACGACCATCTGAATTCCTAATCCCTATATTTCCGTAAAATCGGTCATGCCGTTTGTAATATATGACGTCACTTCCGGTTTCATTTAGTGGTTCCTGCCGCCATTTCCGGTACCATTAATTTATTTATTCATTTTTCACAATTGATTTTTCAAATAAATAGCAGAATGAATACGCAGGAGCTAGTTCAGTTGCAATCGGTACAGGCGTTTTAGATATATGACGTCACTTCCGGTTTCAGGAATGGCGGCCGAGAACACTGCTACCTTGAATATATAAATTGTATTGTCTATGTTACAATGTAAGTTAATTATGTACGTATTTTAAGTATAATTTGTTGAAATAAGTTAAATATTGCGTATTTATGACGTCACTTCCGGTTTAGAAAATAAGAAAATAATATTTTTTTTATTGATACTTCATATAGATGACCATCTAAATCGAATGGCGCTAATTTCGTTCTAATCGGTCCAGACGTTTTTGAGTTATGACGTCACTTCCGGTTTCAAAATGGCGGCTTCCGGTTGGTTTTATAAAAAGGCACCTCAGACGCCAAAAGTGCACATGTGGTAAAAATTTCAGGTCGATCGGTTCAGCCGTTTAGGCTGTGGCGGTGATAGCGACGTTTCGTGATATCATCAGAATCATCATCATCTTCAGAATCAGAAAGTGGTGTAATTTCACTGTTTTCTCGGTCCTCTAGCGCGCAAATGGCATAACCTATTGTTCCCAAATTTGGTATATGTAGTGGGGTGGGCCATAGCTCGAAATTAAGATATTTCGCAACAATGTGAGATTTACCAATTTTGAGATCCAGTAGGCCGAAAATGCCATGTTGTTGCTTACAGTAAAAGTGTTTGGTCTGCTCTTCAGTTTATTAGGCATTTACGGTATGTTGAGTGACTGTGAGTGTATAGTACGACTTGGCTGGGTGGAGCGACCGCTCCACTAGATACCAAAGAAAATGTAATATAATAGCACTAAAAACTTGTAAAGTTTAATACTAGGAAAACGCTCTGTATAATGCGTTGATAAGCGAGACTTCGTATTACATGCGAATTGATAATATGCGTTTGTAAGTTTCTGCTCTACAGACTACAGACTTTGGAAGGAGCCGTAACGTAATGCGTCTATAAAGCTGTGATAAAATATCTGCAAAAACGCAAAAAAAACATAAAATGGAAACGCTCGGGCGCGTCAAGCTGTAAACGTAACTTATGTCTGAAAATTATCAAAAACACCTAAAATGTTGGTCCCGATTACCATGCAAAATTTGAAGTTAATCTGTCAAACGGTTACAGGTTAAATTTCGAAATAATCATAGAATCTAAAAAAAAAACGCAAGACCGCTCAGACTACTATGGGTGCAAAATGTCAGACCGATTGTTGAACGGTTTGACTTATGTGCACTGCTGGAAAACCCACACACACACAAAATACACAGAGAAAATACATAAATCATTAGTAAACCGTTGCTCAATTAGGTCATGTTTTTCAATACTCGGCTAAATCCAGTGATTAAGTTAACACGGTCATTATAGGAATGTAATTGGTGTTTGCCATGATAATACAATCCTAATCAACCGTTTAAAAACTTTTACAGAGTATTGAAAGACTGGCCCTTATTGTAATAAACTGATAGTATAGCAAAGGGGTGGGGGGGGGGGGGGGGGGGTTACGGATTCCTCACAGGGGATCGGCGAAGATTTCAAGAAGAAATATTCAGCATTAATAGGAACTGTAAATGTTTGTAAGATGGGTGTAACTTCTCCCCTTATCTCCAATTTTGGAGTGATGAGAAACTACATAAATTCATTTTTGTTAAGGCAGTGGTTTTCAACCGATAGGAAATTCGCCCTCCAGAGGTGGGATTCTATAACTCCATTGCGACCGCTTAGCAATTTCTTCCATAAGGATTAACATTGAAATAATTGCTAAGCGATCGCAATGCAGTTGTAGAATCTGGGCCCAGGGAAGAATTTTAGGTTCCATTGACTATTGAGGAAAGTGTTAACTTTATGTACGTTCTTTTACGAATTACACTGACCTGAAAAGCACAAAAACGGATTTTTAAACTAATTCTCATTTCCAGGGGTCCGATCATATAAAATGATAATTTTCTTGTCGCATGACAATTCTGTCATCTCAATGTTATTCACGCTCTCTTCGGGTGAGATGAGAAGATTATCCACGCTACAACCTTAGAGGATCCTCTAAGGGAGAGGAATAGAGGAATTAGAGGAATAATAATTCCTCTAAGCTACAACTGCTTATGTGATCCCATCCATATTAATTAAGGAAAAAAATAAGATTTTCAATATAAGTTTTTGAGGTCCAAGAGAAAAGTAGAAACCCGAAAGAGAAAACCGCTGGTGTACTGAGTGTGTACGTAATATACCAATGTCATACAATCACACCTAAAACTTCAGTTATTCAGGTAAGTATAGTCAATGTGATTGCAATCCCAACAACGCAAGGAATTGTCCAGCAATAATGATTAATTGACTAATTCATTTGACTATTGGGAGATATACTGCTCATGATTGTTATCTCTAATTACTACTCCAACAAGATGGTAGTTCGAGTTGTCTATGAATAGTTTGTGATTGTGGAGAAGCAGCATGAATTCCGGAATCCCCAGAGCTTAGAATCGAACATCACGTTGTTGAGAGGGTGAAACCACTGGAACTTGGGCCGGAGTGTCTAAGTGATGCAGATTGATGTCTCGTTATAGACCCAGAGGCGTTCCTCGTTTGTTTAAATATCCATTAATGAGGTGCATGAAGGTGGCAACCGCCCGCTAAACGATTAAGCATCTCGTGAAGGTGGCTTCACGTCAGAAGACAAATATCCCCAGTGAAAGCGCGTATTTCCGCTTTCCGCTCATCAAGTTTCTTTGCTTATCTTGAATGAGTGAACATCATCATCTACTTGTCGAAACTTTGTTGAAACGTACCAATGTTTGAATTTCCTACTACCTTCATTAGAATTCTGACAGAAATTTCGTCTGTGGTTTCGCGCCTCCCGCTAATATTACTTCACGCTTTTCAGGCCTTGTTTTTGAGCGAGGGAAGCGAGCGTCTCCTTTTCACTCTTTTGTTCACTCTTTTAGGCACGGGTGACTATTTTTTGTTTTTAATCTGTTACTGGGGGGGGGGGGGGGGGATACATAGTCGCACCGTTTCACCGATCGATCTGAAATTTTGCACACATGCAAGGACCACCTCTGCGGTTTGTAGACTGAATTATTTTTGAAATCTTAGGAAAATGATCTTTAGATTGGTTCAAAATGAAAATTGCTTCGATTACATGGCCATTTGGACCAAAGTTTCAACGATTGTGCAAATTTTCAGACAAATATGTCAAGAACATAAGGTAAGGGCTAGGGGGAACATAAGGGCTATTGACATTTTAAGCTGATTAAGTTATTTTACTTATTGACCTTAATCCGCAAACGCCACTGCAGATTTGTGATGTTTACCTGTTTCAAAGTCTCCATAAAAGCTGTCGGTAGATACGAGTTCATTTTTTTTTTACAGAATTTCGGTTCGATGTTTTACACGTTTTGGTACTTGCACATCAACACGTTACACTGAGCGTTTTCCTAGTTTTATTCCAATGTACACAAAATGAGAATTTATAAAAGCATTTCTGTGACTAGAAACGAAACGCTTGGTTGTGAAAGTAACGATGTAATTGTCGTTCGTTTCACTGTTGTAAACTCTCCGGAATGTAACGCAATTAATTAGAGCTTCATGTTTTTTGTTGGGGGAAAATCAAGTATCCTCTGCAATCAAATGCAAATTACTCGTTTAACTCTCGGCCGGACATCGGCCTCGCTTCTCTGATTGTCAAATAATTCTCTACAAAACTGGTGCGATTTGTTCGAAGCATCGCATCTCTATAACTTGGTCCATAACTCGTTGACCCGCGACAGTCGTCGGACCCTTTACTGGAGAGATGTTGTAGCCTCATGTTGTTCATAAGTTATAAGCGTTCCAGCCAGCCCATTCATTACACCGCATGTAATGGGGACATTTGGAGGTGGCATAAACCGCCCCCTAAGTGAGGCCATAAAAAATAGCTTCATCTCTCGAGAGAATATACACCAATAAACAAGCGTTATGAAATGCTTGCCGACCAAAGGCACCGAAATGCAGCTATATTGAACTGAACTGGGTAAGGTATAAACACTTGTGAAGAACACGAGTGGAGAGATGAAAGTCTCAGAACGACGCGTTTTATCGGGAGCAGTTTCGCGTTATGAGTCGCGGCGGCGTTTCCTGCATCACTTCCAGCACTTTGGCTAAGTTTTGCGGCGTAATAGTTACGGCGTACAGCAGGTGCCGTAGAGATGCAATCTACAAGACTTGCTCAATCACTGGAGACCGACCGGAGGCAACATGGAACAAAAGTCGGATGAATCGCATGAAGATGAGACACGATTATTATTTGAACAATCGAAACTACGATTAAGCAGTTGCAGTTACAGTTCAACATGGCTCATTTCTTTCTTTATGGTTATACATACACTGTTACACTGTACGTTCTTACTGCGCCAATAGATGTTCTCTGTACATTAGAAGTGCTTCTGCTCAGAAGGATGGGTGATTCTTGTAGTGAATTCAAAAATTATTATATCCTACTTCATCCCATACTTACACTCTAAGAAATCGTATACAAAAATGTGTTGATTTATGACAACACAAAAAAGTGTGTTGATTACTACACAAAATTTGTGTTGATTTTTGCAAAATCAACACACTATTTGTGTCGTCAGAAATCAAGACATTTTTGTGTTGAAACAAAAACATTTTTGTGTTGAAACCAACACATTTTTTGTGTAGAAGTTAACACATTTTTTGTGTCGTCTTAAATCAACACATTTTGTAAGCGATTTCTTAGAGTGTATTTGTAAGGGTGACAGCAGTTATTTTAAAAGAATACTTCAATGCTATTTGTGGACTTGAGTAAATTTTCAATTGATATAGCTTTATTACTAATTCCAAACGTGTGCAACAAAAAGAATGAGACTACGGGCCTTCTGCTTCTGAGGCAGAGTATTTTTTCATGACTAACACATTTAAATATTTGCAAATAGTTGCAGAGGAAACTCCCAGTGACATGTAACGAACAAATGCAGTCGTTTCTGTTGCAGTTTCCTTCCAACTGACTCGCTTTGTCTCTTAAATCCAATCACTGGGAATCAGTTCGGAAAACAAACAACTCTCTCCTTTGATGTGGACATTTTATAACCGATAGAAGCTCAGAGAAGATTGAATTCTCTCGGCCATGAATAGAAACATGTTCCAATCTTTGCTCGCTCTTGGAAGAAAGAAGTCCAATCTTCTCACAACACAGTGACACTGATTTGAATAGATACTTTTCACTCCAAATGCATTCATAAATAAAAAGAGAAATACAAAGAGATAACTGATTACAGCATTTTTAGGGCACCTAATCGAGACTGTATCATTTCTCTCGGTTCCTTTCCAATACCGATATAAGTTAAGATAAAGAACAATGAAAAACAGTATTCCCAAAAAACAAACTTTATTTACTTTCCAGATCCCAATTATTTATTACCTCTACCATTGGTAGTTCAGCTCCACCTCAATGTATGGCAGACATTATTGGTTTTGTATCGATCTCTCTATGTCGATATTGGTTTCATGCACCAGAACGCCACCGGCTGGTTGATATCGACTCTTGTTTACCATCTTAGATACTTTCTGAGGTGAACAAATGGCAGAGCAGAGAGGTTGCCAACAATTTATGTAGGGCGTGAGCCATCCCGAGCGTTCAGAGTTTAGCTGATGTTGCAGGAACTCAGTATACAAATTGACCCGTGGTCTCGGCTCGCCACTGGTTTACGCATTGGACAAGAAATTGACAGACTCCCTGTTGATGAAGGCTTCGTGTTACGTTACTAACTTTGTGCATAAATTAAATGAAAGTGAACCTGAGTTAAGCCTCCATTAAAGCTTTGAGGATAGAGCTACTCTCAATTCAGAATGGCTACCGAATTAGTCGGTAAATTTCACTGGCATTGGAAGTGATCGAGCTTGAAAGCTCTTGTGATGGACGTATATTGAATGACGCCGCTTCTACAGATATTGCTTTTGCTACTAATGGAACCTAGTTATTGAATCCATTATTTACATTCAACTCTTCAAAGTTTTATAACACTACGAATGATCAAATTCCCAAATGTACATTTCTCGAAAATGTAATATGTAAATTCAGCTAGGTATACAGGCGGGCACTTCACTTTTATTTCAGAGTTCGCAAATAATGTTCACTGCAATCGTGTGATAGAAGGAAAGCTTTATACACCACCAGTTTCAACGAACAAATATCATACACGAAAATGTAAATGAAGATTTCAAAGTATTATTAAACGTCGCGGATAATTTGGTTGAGTGAGTTTACACCGCATGATGTAGAGCACGATGCAGATGTAGAGTAACACATAAGTGATGTAGAGCAACATATGTGAAGCCACGATGTAGAGTAACAAACATGTGAAGCCACGATGTAGAGTAACAAACATGTGAAGCCACGATGTAGAGTAACACACATGTGACGCCACGATGTAGAGTAACACATATTTAACGCAACGGCTGGTGTGTTGGATACCTCGGTTCTCGTTAGATCACCGAGGTTAAGCAACATTGAGCGCGGTCAGAGGTTGGATGGGTGACCATTCAACTCTGCCTTGCCAGGTTGCTGCCGTTCGGTCAGAGAGACTGGGGTGTTTGGGGGTCAGTGTGACGACCTCCCTCCACCTGTTATCAGTCTCTCGACGGCGCGGGTTGTGGAGGCCTGTGCTGTGAATGTCACACCGTCCTTCGGAAGGGACGTTAAACCGTTGGTCCCCTTGGTATCTTTCGTCAGGAGTAGGCTACATGCCGGTACCGGGTTTCCTCTCCTTCCTTCTCTATATTACATTCTCACTAGTGGAGCCTGGCTTTGTTGAGAATATAGACTTAATAATAATAATAATAATATGTGAAGCCACGATGTAGAGTAATGTGAAGCCACGATGTAGAGTAATGTGAAGCCACGATGTAGAGTAATGTGAAGCCACGATGTAGAGTAATGTGAAGCCACGATGTAGAGTAACACACACGTGAAGCCACGATGTAGAGTAATGTGAAGCCACGATGTGTGGTGCAGCTCTTCACCGTGTGGCAGTGCAATACGTGGACATTCCTTCGTCAAGAATCATTGCTGCCTATCAATAAACTGGACTGATTGATGATTCGGGGACGAGCTTTAGAATATCTTCACAGTGTCATTGATGAATTGCCGGTCAAGTGAGAATGATTGATTTTTTCAATATAAAAAATGATTCACGATGGACCCTGCGATCATAATAATGGCATTTGTTGGCATCATTCGTTATTGAGCACATTGCAAATGTTATTACATAATATATGCATTACATTTTACCAAGGACCCATACTGTCTAGAGCGTCGATTCGCAATCCTGTGTAATTATACGAAAATACTCATCCAATATTGAAATAAGAACATTTTTGAATATCGTTGTTTTGAATTTTACAGATAATTATTGAAGAGAGTGAAATGAAGAACCGACATGGGAAGAGTAAGTTGAGAGAAAGGAAAAGGAGAAATGTGTAATGGTATTGACAGGAGCGTAGTGAGTGTCATACGGTACTCTTATTGCACTAATCTCTGCGGGTGTGTTTTTGTATGTTTTTGTAGGCAATGCAAAAGGCAATGACCTGGGTCAAACATTAGTCAATCTTATGACATTTTATACACACACTAATGTAATAAGCGCGGACGCAGGTATAGTTTCTGAACAAGATCCTGAAATTGGTTGAAAATTGGAACCACTTTTACCAATCAATTAAACATTTTGTATGGTTATTGTCTGTTATTTGACAATATTCGTGAGTCACCTCTATTTCGCATGCAATACGAAGGCAGCTTATGAAAGCGTCACTCAGAGCGTTTCCTAATATTATCAATGAATACAGCTGAAACAGGAGCAAATCCAGTGGTGTAGTCGAGGGTATACGCGGGTATACGCCGTAAACCTAAAAAAGTATTTTCACTGGAAAGTATACCCAAAAAATTAGAAGGGGTATACGCGGGTATACGCCGTACCTAAAAAAAATAGTTTTGCTGAAGAGTGAAGATGTCAGGAATACTTAAAATTTTTGTGGTGTTTTACGTCTAGTTTCATTTCGTAAGCAATAAACTCAAAAAAGTTAATTTCAAAGTGTCAAAAAACCAAAGAAACCCTGCGGGGCAAGGTAGTGCCATGCCCTCCACCACCCCAAAGTGTCAAATTATAAAATATATACAATATTTTAACTAGGAAAACGCTCAGTGTAACGCGTTGATGAGCGAGCACGGCTACGTGCAAATACTCGAACCGGAAATGCGTACACAACGCACAGAAAACATATACATCCATATTTAATTGAAATATGATCACTCAATCAATATAAAAGTATATTATGCTTTTCATCGAAAGTTGAAAATAGCATCTAAGCACCCTGGTAAATAT
The DNA here is from genome assembly GCA_934045905.1 of Leuctra nigra. NCBI lineage: Eukaryota > Metazoa > Arthropoda > Insecta > Plecoptera > Leuctridae > Leuctra > Leuctra nigra. The sequence goes on from OW203761.1 coordinate 16,675,795, forward strand.
AGCAAATGTTCAATTCAATTGGCACTGGAAAACATTAATTTCGATACTTCATCTCTGACAGCTATTAAAAATGTCAATTAGTTCATACGTTCTTAACTGAATGGGATGAAATTTTGTAAAATAAGAGACAATGTTGGTCTTAATGATCATGCAAAATATGAGTTTGATCAGAATTATCGAAGACCCTTTTCATTTTCAGCCTATCAGGAGATATTTATTTCAATTTATACCAATGAATGGATTTCCAAAAAAATAGGGTCTGTAAGCGGAGAAGGTTGTCTCTACATGTGTGCAAAATTCCAGCTCAATCGAAGAAAAACTCTGGCCTGTATAGCCAAAATATGAGTTTGATCAGATATATCAAGACCATTTTCATTTTTTAACCTATCAGGAGATGTTTATTTAAATTTTAACCAATGATTGGGTTTCAAAAAAATTAGGGCTTGCAAACAGAGAAGGTTGTCTCTACATGTGTGCAAAATTCCAGCTCGATCGAAGAAAAACTCTGGCCTGTATAGCCAAAATATGAGTTTGATCAGATTTATCGAAGAAAATTTTAATTTTTTAACCTATCAGGAGATGTTTATTTAAATTTTAACCAATGAATGGATTTCAAAAAAAATAGGGCCTGCAAACAGAGAAGGTTGTTTCTACATGTGTGCAAAATTTCAGCTCGATCAAAGAAAAACTCTTACCTGTAGGGAGTTTGATCAGAATTATCGAAGACCGTTTTCATTTTTCAGCCTATCAGGAGATATTTATTTAAATTTTAACCAATGAATGGATTTAAAAAAAAATTGTGTCTGCAAACAGAGAAGGTTGGTTTTACATGTGTGCAAAATTTAAGATCGATAGCTGAAACGGTGCAACCTGTGTATCGGTTAATAGCAGAAAAAAAACAAAAAAACAAAAAAAAACAAAAAAAAACGGAGGTCCGTGCCAAAAGAGCCAAAAGGAGACGCTCGCTTCGCTCGCTCAACAAAATACCCCTCATAACGTCTCAAAATTGATTTCAGAGAGTCCAAAAACCAAAAATTGCCCTGCGGGGCATGGGTGTCTTCCCCCATTTTTCCGAGGAACTATGGCTTCCTTGCCTTGCCCCCCCCCCCCCCCCCCGGCAAAAATCCTGCGGACGCCATGGTAGCGTATACCCCCAAAAAATATTAGGACTACACCACTGACCAAATCATTTGTGAGACTCTCGGTTTTTAGACGTCCGAGGCTTAATGACTTCCTCATGTATATTAACTAGGAAAACGCTCTGAGTAACGCGTTGATGAGCGAGCACGGATACGCGCAACACCTCGAACCGAAACTATGTTTATCGAAAATGTCATTAAAAGCCAATAATTCTTGAATGTCGTCACAGACTTGTATGAATATCTCCAACAATTCCTAAAATATTGGTCCCAATAACCACGCAAAGTTTAAAGTTGATCGATTGAACCTTTATGATTGAACGATTCCTTGTTAATTTCCAAAAATCACAGGATATCGTTCAAAAAATTTTAAACGGTCATATCAGTTTCATAATATTATACGTTTGAAAGTTTCTGCTCTAACAACCTTGAAGTGAAGTTTCGAAGATGCCGTGAAATATGAAATTCGAGAAGTATGATAGCCAACACGCAAAATATCCGTAAACTGTCAATAACTTTTGAATTTAAACACAGTTTAGCCTGAAAATTGTCAAAAATACAGACAATGTTGGACCCGATGACCATGCAAAATTTTAAGTTGATCGGTCAAACGGTTCTGGTTTAAATTTCAAAAAGCACATGAAATATTTTTTTAAATTTTAACCAATGGAAGGATTTGCCTGAAAATTTGTAAAATAAGAGACAATGTTGGTGTTAATGACCATGCAAAATATAAGGTCGATCACATTTGTCGAAGTCCATTTTCATTTTTCAGCCTATCAGGAGATGTTTATTTAAATTTCAACCAATTAATGGATTTCAAAAAAATTAGGGTCTGCAAACAGAGAAGGTTGGTTTTACATGTGTGCAAAATTTCAGATCGATCGGTGAAACGGTGCGACCTGTGTATCGGTTATTAGCAGCCAAAAACAAAAACAAAAACAAAACAAAAAAAAAACAGAGGTCCGTGCCAAAAGAGCCAAAAGGAGACGCTCGCTTCGCTCGCTCAATAATCATGCCATTTATCATGCCATTAATAAATTAGTGGAGCATTATTCTGCTAAACTATATTATATACATATGATATCACACTTAACAATTCAAATTGGGCAATTTCAATTTCTAGAGAATGAAATAGAGTTTTGAGTAAAACTCTGAATTCCGATTGACTAATGATTGAAATTGTACAATTTGAATTGTATACCTATAGTTCAATACCTACTAAGAGATTCGTTTACATCAATTTATAGCCTATACAATGTCTTGGCTTGCAGCTATATTATCCATTTTCAACTCCTGTGGTTTTTTATAACTTTAATTAGAAATTAGTTGCTTGAAAATGTCGCTACGTCGTTGAAGCGCACACTACTCTTGATTACACCGGGCCATTTGGTTCGTATAACCGCCACGCGCTACTCCACTTTCACCTTCAGCAGCCATCTTGCAATGTTTCATACCATTATGTCGCTCTGATGGATTTCACTAAAATGATAAGCGAGGCAGAAAGTTAAGACAAATTCCTAGAGTGTAAGTGTTCTCTCAATTATACTCTAAGAAAAGCACACAACTTCTACCTTTGCTGTCTTCGAACATTCAACCTTCATCGCTCAATCCTCAAAACGTTGTGAGAATCGGAAAAGATTTTTTTTTTAAATGTTAGCCCATAACATAGAATAATGTTTACATCTCAACACTTGCGAACAATTTGGAATCGAAGTAGTCAATTAATTCGTTGATTCTTTAGTTTTATTATAATTCGGTGGAGGCGTCATTCTGGACCAGGCCAAGTGCCTCACGGACGGAACATTCATACTTTATTGCTATAAAACATGCAAATTATCATAGTTCACATTGGACAAATGAAACAGGCGAGCAGCAAAACCAACTTCGTCAATAAAATAGAGTTAAATTGTTGTAATCACAAAAGTATTCAATTGAATTATTCAAATTTTAATAACTTTTCTACCTCTCCGTATTGTCAAAGTTTGTCCCCAGCGGGACAAACCTCTCTCTACAAATGACAGTTATACAAAATTAAAACCCTATTACAAGAGCGTCGAAGTTAGAAGTTGGTCGTCGCGAGGCGTCGTCCCAAGGCGTCGGGATGTTCCAGACGCCGCCTGACCGTCGTGCGGACGACGCTCAAGCAGCCGGCGCCCACGTACAGGCGTCGTTGTTCACTGACACAGCCGGCGACTTACAAGTTCCTCGCAGTG